>JAHDVE020000628.1:0-88338 GCA_022606495.2 Halesus radiatus
TACCGATCGTGGGTTTGTGAGTTGGCTAATTCCAATCGAATTTAAACCATTCGTGCAAAAAAAATCACTAGGCCATTTATTAGGTGACCCTTAGTAAAGTACGAACCAATATAAAGACGATGAAGGTAGGTAGGGACTTAACGCGATTACTGATTACGATACTTAATGTCACTTTGATTGTGTTTAGGTACATTATATTATTATTGTGATTATTTTTATACGATTTCCTCATTATAAAGAATGACGCAAGAATAAACCGTGCATCATGTTGATGTCATCAAATAAATCGTGATTGACATGGATTTAATAAAAGGTCGATAAAATATGACAATAAAATGATCGTTTAACGAGAAAAACAATAAACTTCTTCCTGTTAATTGACAAACTACAGTTTATTACAGCAACATAATACAGAATGAAATTAATTAATAATTATGATACATTAATGACAAACAACGGTCCTGTCTTTTTATAAGACTAGAAAAATATAAAGTATCGGAGATTAAAAAAAATGTTTAAAGCGCAAACTCTCCTACTTACTAAACCCTTTTCCGATATTGTCGTATTGTTCATTGTGGTAAATTGAGTTTTTTAGAATATGACTAAAATATTTTAATAATTATGACTGAGCTTTACAGAATAGAATAAAACAAGCATTTTGGTGATGGTTTTTTTTGCGTAAATCGAAACATGCGACCGATGTTAAGTGGGATTTTCCACCTTATCGCCACCTGCACAAGGAGTGCGTGATTTAGTTGGAATTTCAGCCGGTGGATCGCCTTAAAACAAGGTGTTTATTTTATTTCATAATACTTTTTCATCTATGAGTAAAATTATAGATAGGTTACGATTTATTAATTTTTTGAATTTTCGATTTCTATAATTTATTAATAATATATTTCACTGAAAATCTATTAAAGTGTATGAAAAAACCCAATTCTGCCAACGTGGGCCGCTAGAGGCGCTGGTAAAACATGTTGCCATCTCAATGTGTGGGAAATGTCAGGAGCTGGAGGTATTGTCATATTTCTACTATATTTGATGCGACCCACTTCAGCGATCAATTAGTAATTCATCTTAACACTAACAGAATTCATCATAAAACGTCATCGGTATAATTAAAATATACGATTAGGTCCCGGCTGATATTCCTGGGCGCATTAGCGCCGCCGCCGCACGGTCCATCACGCGCGCGCAACAATGCGCCATCTATGGTTTAATTAGCTGGGTGTTTAATAAAACACTACAATAAGGGCAGGCTCGTGGGCCGGCCCCCTGCGGGGTGCTGTAATTGCCAGCGGGGGGGGCGGTGGCCGCAATGGGAACTGAATCGAGCCCGGGAACGGACGATTACTGCTCAAATCTTCAATTTTCATCTCTTTATATCTGTTTAAAACAACCTGTTTTTATGCATTGCTTGCTGAGGTACCCGACGTTGCCTAGGATTACGAATGGTTTGGAGTGAAGTTTCGAGGTTGTGATGTGTTACCCCTACCCCACCCAAAGTTTTCCTATTATTTTGAACGTCAAGTGTGCAAAATTTCATAAAGAAGTACAAAAATTCTGCTGTAAGGGATGGAAAAGGGGTTGGGGATGGTTTTTCAAATTTGCATGTAGACAGTGACTTTCCTCTTGTTTTGAAGGACAATTGTGCAAAATTTCATCAACCTCGGAATAAAACTGTTGATTTGTATACAAATAAACAAAGAAACACCGCCCGCCCGGGGTGTTCTTTTTTATTTTATAGAAGATAGAAGAAGATTTATGTTGAAACAATATTATTTAACGTTTCAGGAATGAGATACCATGGCCGTAGTAATAGATCCGAAAAGATTGCATGGGGTGTCGGGAAAATATACGTATATAACTGTATATTAAATAATGAATTATTATTTCCAAATTATTTTTTTAATGGGTTTATTAATTTAAATTGACGATTGCTTGCAATAAAAAAAAAATGTTAGAAAAAAATCTGATGTTTAGGTCGAACAAAATGAATTTACGCAAGTCTGTTTAACGATAATATTACTTAACATTTTTATTGATGCTCTATTCCTCTACGCGGTAGATAGATCCCACCACTTTGTTAGTCGATCGATTCAGAACCGAGGTGTTGAAGGTATCGGAAAGTAATTTATGGAGGTGTAGTCATTTAGAGAGGTACCCAACATTCACAGTTTAACCAATTAAAGCGATGAATGTATTGTTTTCCTTATTCGGCCTAATGTGGGAATGAAAACGACGAAAACCTGTAAAATAAGTTATTATTTAATGGTTTCAAATATACCTACGTAAATTGTATTTCTTTTGATGAAAACGCCTCGCAGTGTCATTGTAGTGGTCGACATATTTGATCCAGAAATAGCTTGTTCTATTATATTTTAGCTACATTTTTTGCATAATGTTTTGTCAATACGTATTACGAATGAAAGTGTTTTTATGTCATAGTAGAAAGCAATTAGGTGATTGGTTTGACAAAAAAAAATCAAATGAAGTAATAATTACATATGCTTTATATATGTAACTGTTTTATTGATACGTCAGTCCGGTTTCCCTTATCCTTGGGAAGGTAAACTAGGTGTACTATTAACGTATATTTGTTAATATACTATGTTAAAATAATTGTGATTCATGCAATTACACAAACGTGATTGTTTTATTTGAAACTAGCTGATGTGTGCCCGGCCTTGCTCGGGTACAATAATTGATTCGACAGCGAAAATAACTATCTCGAAATAAAGAAATTCATTTGAATATTTTATTTCATTCCAAACGTTTAGTTTTTCAAAATATATCTAAATCATAAAGTTCGTAAGTAGGTGCCTACTCGTGTTTTCCATTTTGAAAACATTCTACCCTAAAAACAGTCTTCTTTTGAATATGCAATCTGTGGCTAACCAGAGTGTTATATATATGGGCTAACCTAAATAAAACATGGCGGGTTCAATGTTTTTCATACTAATTTTAAAACGTTTTAGCAACAGTTTTACATATTGGATTTTAATTATTTTCTAAACCTTCCCGGCACTAATAAAAACGAACTGTGCTATTTTTAGCGAAACCGTTACAGTGATTTTTGAGAACATCGTGGACAAACAAACAAAGTTACAAACATACATTGATTTTTATATATATATAGATACGAAAAAAAAAACATTTATGTTCTAATCGTCTAGTCAACTATCAACTAGCACACAATTTGCACGACTTGTTTTAATCATTCATCCGCGATGACAAATTCCCTTTAAAACCTCATCAATATGCATTTTATTTCACACATTTATCTTGCGCCGCGGTCTGGTCCATTAAAACATTAATACATTTAACACGTTGAGATCCGATGCATGGGCGGCCTCGCTATCGCCTCCAATTAATCACCCATCGCGTTGGTGAATTGGAACGAAATCGAAACAAATCGTTCTCAATCCCAAAACAAATCGTTCCCGATACCGAGCACACCGGCACCGGTGGTAAATAATAAATAAATAATTCGGAATTATTAAAGCGAACAAATTGTTTATGCGGTCGTATAGATGTCCAGTGGATGGCGTGATAACTTTTCAATTATTGGAGCTGAACGGGTTTCAGGCGACGAGTGTTTTTGTGTGTTGTTTTTGTATTGCCCTTGTCATTGTCACGTTTCTTTTATTGCACCTTTATTATCTTCTTGTTCCATTAACGAACGCATATTTATGGTTATTTGGATTTATTCTATATATTGTCATTGTCTCAGGTGTCATCATGCCTTACTTCCTCCTAGTTTTTGTTGGTCAATCACGCTCTAGGGAAGTAAATTTCATAACTTGGTAAACCGTTAAACGTCACGCTTCTGAAATTGAAATGCGTGATCCCTCGCCAAGTCTCGCTAAATGTGATTTTTTTACTCAGTTTTAATTTATGGTATCCGTCGTTTAGTCTTGATTTTACCTTGATTTTGGCCCTTCTCACGTAAGCCTCCCTCGACTTTTCCCATTTTCTCCACTGAATCGGTTCCAATCTAATGCTCATGACATTTAAAAAAAAAGTTAATGTTTGTAAACATGTGCATCCACCTATGTTGAAAGAGGTAAACATAATACGTTCCTAACAAGTATACTCGTGGGAGATCCTATGCTCTGAAAGCGAGAACTTCTGTTTGCAGCATTTTTGACGTTTTCTTTTTGCGAATATCTATTGACCCATGTCACAAAATTGTTATAAAACTGCTGCCCCCCAATGACTTTTAAAACTTTTCCTATCAACCTTTCACTTCTTGCATGTTTAATACAGCTTATCATCTTTAGTATTTGTATATTATTTATATCATTAATATACAAATATTGTTTACTTACTTGTACTCTTTGTTATTCCTCATACATACTTGTCTATGTATAATTTTTACTATTTCTCATTTATTGTGATATATTTTAATCTCTGTAATACATTAGTGTACAACTGTTTTGTGGAGACCATGGTAAATAAAAAAAAAAGATTTTCTCTCCCGGTGATACTACCCAAAGTGTGTCAGTATACATACATTGTTTTTGATATAAAACATCAATGAAATACTGTGATAGACGCCGTTTCCTTACCGTACTCCTTTGAAACCGGAATTGATGATGGAATGCCATAACTCGACCCGTAAAACTTCCCTGTTCATCATCATAACCAAATAACTTGTCGAAATCGTAATTCGCGCAGAAAGTCTTAGGGCGCAATGGCCGCTGATAATAACTTCTTCTTCTTAAGGCGAAACGCGCCATTTTGTCTGTCGTCCTTTTCCAATCAAGCTCCCCGTCCCGCTCCACCTCCGATACGCCCGGTACAATAATAACTCCGACCGTAGTTAATTACAAATAAATAAATTATTCAATAATCGGCCCGTGGGCAGATGGCACGAGACAGGGCTGTCACCTAACACGACTTGAAGGTGGCGCACCTATTTGCTTTTTCAGTTTCAGCTGATATAAAACGTTATTCGATATGGACCTATCTTCCGACAGTTATGGAAACCACAATTTAAAAAAAGCCAAATCTTCAAGACTTTTCATATTTGTTTAAGTTTAATGAGGGTATAAAACGGTTTCGTAAGCCACAATTCTCGTTTCAGGAAGCTTTATTTGGATACCCGACCTAAGCTTTTAATTTAATTGACTGTCCTAAAACGCGATTTGTTCCCAGTTGGGCAGTCAAAGCTTTCTTACATTTTATTGTTTAATATTGTGTGTATTTCAAATAAATGAATAAATTTATTCATCTGCGACATCTTCGTTTTATACTTTAGTCGGTGTTACGTTCCAATTTCATCCTAGTTTAATATTTTTCCCATTGAAAAATATGAAGAAAAAAAAACAATATGGCGTAATGTCGTATTTTTTTATACTTTAGTGGATATTTCAAATCTCCATAATATATTCTTTAAATGATGTGACAAACTGAATTTAGCTGAGTTGATCTAGAAAGTACTGAAATAATAATCTGTGCATATTTCATGACGCTAGAGTTCACTTTAAAAAAAATTGTATTTTGTACTTTTATTTTAGGGTATATTTCAGTTTTCATGCCCTTTCTCGGTGCTTGCTACTTTTCACAATACGGTCACAGTTGTATTGAATTTATCGTAGTTTTTAAAGGCACCGTTTTTTAGCAACCCTGCTGCACACCTGAGTGCAAAGAGTCGCTCTGAGTCGATGGCTTGAGTCATGATAAATATATTTTAATATAATGCGGATGGTTTACAACCTCGCTACACTTAGCAGCGAGCCCGTGTGTGGAAAATATATGCCTTATATCCTATATTATAATACCGCCAGAGTTATTGTTGCGAGTCTCGTGCCATCTGTGAAGAACTAAATGCACTATGGAAGATGAGGTGTATAAAATAATTGTATCGGAAGGAACGTTGCTCTGTAAAGTTTCACAGTAATATTACTAATAATAATCATAGTTCACGGCTTCGAGTTATTGTTGAATGCTTCTAAATACATTATCGCAGCATCACACTTATTGGTCAAATGTATTGCATATTTAATTTTGTTGTTGATTAATGGGTTGGTTGATACAATTGAGATGAGCTAGAACTAGGCTTTATTTAATTGGTAATTAAGGTGATTCAATGAGAAGTAAGGCAAAATCATGTGTTTTTGGTTTGAAAATTTGTTCGCCTAGAAATATTATAGATAATTAAAAATAATCCATTTATTATTGTATCAGTCCTGTAAAAAATCCTTTGAAGTATAAAATGTCCCACTTATGAAAGTTATTTAGAGAATGATAGGAAAACATTTTAATAATTGTGCCTGAATATCACAAAATAAAATAAAACATGCATTTGGCTATATTTTTTCTGCAGATTACAACCGTAATATGTATAGCGCCGTTTTTGTGAAAAAAAACCACCTCATTACATCTGCGTAAGGCGTGCGTGGTTTTGTTCGAATTTTACGAATTGGATCCCCTTAATAATAATTGTAAAGTGCCCCTTGTGTGTGTTTTCATTTGCCCCAAGGCGTTTTTAGATCATCTAGTTATTGTTAAATTTGAATATGATCTTGAGAAATTTGGTTTTACAAGTAATTTTCTTTTTAACAAAACGCACATTTAAGAGTGTGTTAAATTCCCCCTTTTCTATGAGAAAACTTACCCGCAAAAAAAGAGTAAAACCATTTTTAAAAGAGACGTTAGTTTTTGTCTCGTGTAAATTTTCACGCAAATTCTGTTTTTTGTTCCACCCGTAATCTAATGATTTATTTTTTCTTGTTTCAGGTAAGACACTTTATAGTATTACAAGATTCTTGCGTTGCAGATAAGGTAATGTATGTATTTATATTTATACTGGGTTTTTACAAATATTATAAAATCCAGATATTAAAATTCAGTTATTATACATAAATTACATTAAATTACAAATGGTGAGACAAAGGTGACGTAATACACAAAATTACAAAAACTCACTCAATGGTATATAATACAAATAGAAGCAAAGACACGAGTGATACGTAATATGATTAGCCCAATCGTTGTTACACATTTTTAAGGAGGTGGCCTTTTTTGCGCACATTGCGCACTCTTATCTTATTATATAATCGACACATTTGACACAGAGGGCTAAAGTAGGCAATACTATTTCAGAATGTATTCAGGTGGGTTGTTCTATGGCGTCTTAAACAGCACGAATTAGGAATATTTATTTCAATATTGCTAAGACATAACGTAGTATAGAGACGACCGTGAATATGTAAACATATTAAATCAGTCAATTACATTCTAATTTGAAGTGAATTAATGTTGCTATATTCAAGACGTACTTCGTATGATCTAAGATGGTCATACAGACCATATTATCAATTTATTTGAACAGATTCGACAATGTTTACATATTTGTAGTAATGTGGATTCCAAATATTGCTTCCACATTCTAGTTTACTTGTAACAAATAATGTATCGTTAAGAGTTAGAATTGATTGAGGGTTCTTGAATGGTTTACATATTCTATGAATACATCCCATTCTTTTGAATGATTTACACATAATGTCATTAATGTGTACACCAAATATGAATTTACAATTCAGAATGATATCTCGCGAAAGGAACTTTTTTAAGAATATTGTTATAAATGACGGCCTCCATGGTCGAGGGGTAAGGCTCTCGACTATGAATCTGAAGGTCGCGGGTTCAAATTCCGGCGTGCGAAAGTAAATTTTATTTTATTAATTTGTGCTATTCACAATTAATTCATTTAAAAATAATATACAGTATATTTGCGCACGTTCCAGAGTGGAAGGTACTCTCAGTATTGCCCTTGTGAAAGGCCACGATTCAGAATTGAAATGTAGCTTGAAATGGCTTTTAGCCGTGTTTGGTGACCAGATCTCAATAGCAAGGTATTTCCCCACCTTCCTCTTTCCCCTCTCCTTCCCCGCCCCAATACCTTCAGCCTCACAGCATTCCTTAATTGAGGATGCCATTGTCTTACTGGCTCCAGGCGGTTGGGAGCAGTTGGGACTCTTGTGCAGTATTCATTTAAAAAAAATAATATAGGAGAAATTCTTTATAATTCTATTTCGAGTGATGTTTAAAGTGTAACATTTATCAACATTTAAGTGTACGAGTATATCATTCACAATACACCAGTTATTGAGTAAGTAAGAATTAACCGGTGACATTTTATCAGGTAGTCAGGGAAGGTATCTAAATTTATCAATAAAAGTGCTGGTTCATTAACAGAGGTAACAAGATGGCGGATTTAAAGTTTTGATTAATTACCATCTCCCGCATATTTATGCATTATTATTATTGTGACACCGTATCAAATCACGACACGAATCCAATTAATATTAAAGGAATGCACGAGAATAATTTTTAATGTGGTATATGAATTTCCAATTAATATCGCAACAGGTGCGTCCGTATCAATGATTTTATAAGGGTCCCATGAATAAAATATTAGATTTGCCTCGGGGCACGATAAATCCCGCCTTTCCCGATGCGGCTGTTCTTAATACTTCCTTTAACACTTTCAAAATTACGATCGCATTATTTATCGGACACAACGCTTTTATATGGCACATTTCATATTATTCCCTTGTTGATCACAACAGAGAGTTGTATGGAGGCGAAATATTATAATGCGCGCGTTATATTGTGAGAATGAATTATTTTATTATGCACTTCAGTTTCATTCAATTTCACTTGATTGTCGGTTTTTATCAGTTTTTCAGGAATTTCTGTCACCCCACTTAAGTGATGTATCTATTCAATCAATTTTTTTATTGTTGGTTTTTTTTTTTGGTTTCGGAACAAGCAGGTTTTAACAGTTATTAATTGCCCCGACGGAGTGTTCTTTTCGTAACCGGTAGATTTTTTTTGCGTTATTGTTCATTGATAATTCTTTTTAGTACGTTATCCATTTAATTTCGCAATTAAAATACTTTGAAGAGGTCTTCGAAAGCAATCCGAGTGATAGAGATTCCAGTGGCGAGTCAGGTATGAATGACGATGGGGTGAATGTTCCCAAAATTAGCATGGATGAAATTAATAGATCAATTAGATGTATGAAGAATGGTAAGGCTGTTAGTTTCGACAATATTGCTGCTGAATACTTTAAAGGAAATAGCCGTATAATTCTCACATGGTTATGCAAACTTTTTAACCAGTGTCTAGAGGAGGGTTACACCCCATTAGATTGGAGAAGGGCTGTGATCATGCCTCTATACAAGGTAAAGGGTCACGCATGGAATGTGGAAATCACAGGGCTATTAGCCTGCTAAGTTCAGTTGGTAAGCTGTATGGTAGGATATTGATTGAAGGGTACAAATGAAAACAAAGGATAAAATATGGGATGTGCAAGGCGCATTTATGAGTGGAAGGGGTGCATGGATCAGATTTTCTCGTTGCGTATGCTCTCAGAGAAGTTTCTGGCAAAAAAACAGAAACTTTTCTGTGCTTTTGTAGATCTACAAAAAGCATACGACAGAGTTGACAGAAAAAAGTTATGGAAGGTGTTGTCTAAGTATGGTGTAAATACAAATCTTATACAGGCAATCGCATCGCTGTACGAGGGAAGCGTTGCATGTGTTAGGGCAAACGGTGATTTTACAGGGTGGTTTGACATCACAAAAGGTGTTAAGCAAGGCTGCGTAATGTCACCGTGGTTATTCAATCTATACATGGATAATTGTATGCAAGAATTGAAAGAGGTGGGCCTGGGCGCGAAAATGAGTAGTCTGCAAGTATGTTGTCTGTTGTATGCGGATGATGCGGTGCTATTTGCTAACAGTATGGAAGATCTACAGTCCCTCGTATCTAGGATGAACGAAGTATGTATGATGAATGAGCTAATGATGAATGTAAATAAGTCTAAAGTCATGGTGTTTGAAAGACAGAGTAAGAAAACAGTATACAATATAGTTGTGAATGATGAATACTTGGAACAGGTTGATGAGTTTGTGTATTTGGGAAGTATGTTTACGAGAGATGGAAAGACTGATAGGGATATTGAAAGAAGGGTGAATACAGGAAACTCCATTAACGGAGGACTGAACGCGGTTGGCGCAAACAAAAAGTTGTCCAAAGAAGCGAAGCTAGCAGTCCACAATGGAGTGCTGATACCAACCTTGATGTATGGCAGTGAGGCATGGAACTAGCAGAGGAAGGATGAAAGTAGACTGAATGCTGTAGAAATGAGATCTCTGAGACGAATGTGTGGTAAAACCATGTATGATCCAGTGAAAAATGTTGAGATTCGTATAGAATGCAAGCGTAGTGAGCAAGATTAAGAAAGGGACACTTAGATGGTTTGGGCATGTAGAGCGAATGAACGAAGAAAGGAGTGTAAGGAGGATATATGACGCGAATGTGAATGGAAGAAGAAGCCGGGGACGCCCGAGGAAAACATGGCACGATCAAGTGAATCAAATACTCGAGTCGGGCCATGTCAGAAGTCGGAATAACAGAAGAGAATGTATGAGGCGTTGTATGAATGTGAATGAAGCAAGGAGTGTATGCCAAGATCGAGTTGTTTGGCGGTCCGTCCTCTCTGCCTACCCCTGCGGGGAAACGGCGTGATGGTTAGTTAGTTAGTTAGTTAGAGTTCAAAATCATATCTTCTCAAGCAAAATCTTTATAATATAACGTGTTAATCTGGAGTGACCTGCGAGGTGCAGGAAAGTATGTTTCTGTATCTGTTTGTACATAATAAGATAAACCCTAGCCAGTAATTTTTATATAGCGCCCTTTAAGGTGAATTTTTTTATAAAAACGGCGCTTTACAACCATATTTAATTATAATTATTATCTAAAAATTCGTGAAGAGCATTAGATCTATATAGATTTTTTCGTATCCAAAATATTAGTCTCTATATTATCTGTACTAATTTTCAAATTAAAGTTCTCCGCAGTTTTACATCCCAAATTAAAACATCAAATAAACTACCCTATACCCGATGATGGGCAAAAAAAGTCGTTTATCAACGGATAACAAATTACTATTATTTAAAACAATCATCAGGCCTTGCTTCACCTACGCATGCCCCATTTGAGGGTATGCCGCCGCCACTAGCATAAAAAAATTGCAAATATTCCAAAATAAAGTCATTAGACTTGCGCTATCAGCGCCAAGTTTCTACTATCCATAATGATTCCAACATTCCGTTGATAAAAGATTTTATTGTCTCCCAGACAACTAAGTTCTATGGTGGCCTAGCAGGCCACCCTAATCCCACAATAAATTCTCTCGCTAAATATAGCGAGAATGAAAATTTTAAATATATAAAACCGAAAATAGTCCTCCGTAAGGAGTGAATCCCCTGCCCACATTTGCAGCGTATAGTTTATAAGTTTCAAAATTCCAACAAAACCAAAAATTAAATCACAAAGTTTCAGAAATCCTTTATAATAAAAATAACGGTAAATATGGTCGCCACATGAAAGGCGGAAGTAGGCTTTGATTGACGTGGTCGTGTTTGAGCCCGGTTACCATGACGACCGCCATTTAACTGTACCCACACTCTGGTGACATCTAGCGACGTATAAACACAACTATACCACAATGGACGGACGGATCTTCCGTAGACACAGACGGCGCAAGTAGCTAGTTAACATCGTTGAGAATGTTCAGGTAAACTCAGAGGATTTACTGACTAGGGCTAATACCTATCAATCGGACATGCGCAAACATTTATATTAATTTTATTTGTTGTTTATTGTTTCACATAATGTATTTAATACATTTTTTTTAGATGGTCATGATTTTATTGAGGGTAAAAGCTGTGTTGCACCTAGTGCTTCTTTAGTTAACGTGGCAGATGTGATAACACGACTTATTACTCAAAAATCTACCACCAATATTTGTTAATTTTAAGTAAATCGCATTTAATAATGTAATTATTAAGTTCTGCGAGTATTTTCAGTTTATTTTTAATTTTGTTAGCTGTTTAAAAGTGGCTTTGAACGTCGAAACAGCTGTGATAAAACAGAATGATGAAGTTGTTGCAGAACTTTATAATAACATTATTAAATTATATTTACCTTGGTTTAAAAATAATTGAAAGGTCTGCGAATTAAATTTAATTGCAATTAATATTCCAATATAACCCATTTGATGGCGAGAATACTAAATCGTATATATAATATTATACGGTATATTTGCGGCACGTTCCTGAATGGTAGATACTCTCAGCATCGCCCTGGTGAAAGATCACCTTTGGAAATCGAAACGTTGTTGAAATGGCATTAGCCGTGTTTGGTGATCAGATCTGAACAGTCAAGTACTAATCTAACCCAGCCTACGTTTCACCGTCTCCTCTACCTTCAGCCTCACAACACATCCCAATCGGGTATGCTATAGTCCCGCTGGCTCCGTGCAATTCAGAGTCGTACATTTACATACATGTAAAAAAAATGAACAAATATTATTAAATTCCACCTTTTTGTATGAACTGTGTTATTCGTACAAACAAAATACATGAAAACTGCGAAAATTGTATTAACAAATCACGTCACTGTACCACTCCGATGATTTGCACACTTCAAAGAATTTTTAATAAATCACAAATAAAAAATGAAAAAATGTTTCATTTGCTTCCATTATAAGCCCTTCCATCATCGTTATTGTGAGCGTTGACTGCTGACTTAGATCCCAACGCGCTGCGTCACGACACAGCCGTATCGCATCAATCACTGCCGTGGTATTGACGGCTGAATGACTGTCAGCAGACAATGGCTGTGGATGTCAGCGCTTATTCGGGGGTTGAACCTGTATTATATTGTGTGAATACTGTAATATCCACTTTAGGGGTTGCTTTCATACGTTTTAACGTAATAGGGGTAGAATCCATCATTTTATTATACCTAATATCTAACAATATTGTGGAAAAAGCCGTTTTTTATCGTTCTTCTTATCGTTCGAGCGGTTTCAGTATTCAATGAGGAACTCCAGTCCATTCAAATATAAGTTCTAACTTAAATACCAGTATTTAAAAATAAATTGTGTTATTTTTCGTAGTTTCATAAACAATACAAAATAACAAAAGGTTCATGGTGGATATTTGAAACACGATATTTATGGAAATTTTGTCATTAATCATGTAATTTCAGGCAGAAAAAGCTGTGCAATTTTCATGACATCAAAACTCACCGATCAATAGTTTTTTTGTGGATTAAAAACGATGTTTTAGAAAGGAGGTTACCTTATTTTTCTTAGTCTTGGTCATCCAGAAATCTTGTGAATCAACAGACACTTACAATGGATCTCCCAAGAGGTAGCCAGCCAGTGGCGGCTCGTAACTTTTGAGTGAGCTAGAGTGGTAAGATTGAAAAATACAACTTTATTGATGTTGTTTTAGCTGAAAATGATTTTTATTTTAAAATTTCAATTTCAGCTAAAACAACATCAATAAAGTCCTATTTTCCAATCTTACATCTCTAGCTCACTCAAAAGTCACGACCCGCCACACTGGCCATTGCTAATTTATCGAAATCACGTAGCAAGCTGATAAAAGATCGTTTAACTAGAATCTCGAATAAATTTCATGATCCCAGTGCTTACCGTTAGTGAAATTTTACTACTTCAGCACACAATTATTCTGCTTTACTGTTTAGATTGCGTATTAACAAGAATTTTGGTAACTCGAGTGAATCGAGGAGAAGTGGCAAGAAGGAGCCCAGTTTGAAAGAGGCAATAGCTATCTTTTTTTTGGTATTATGAAGTGTAAATTCTTGCTGGTCGTTTGGGTGTCATAATTGATTTTACAGCTAAAGTAATGCCCTGTAACGACTATTACTATCTCTAAACAAAGAAACAAACAAATATTCATTTGAAAATTTTATTTCATTCCAAACATTTATTTTTAGAAAATATATCTAAATAATAAAGTTCTTAAGTAGGTACCTACTTGTGTTTTCTATTTTGAAAATATTCTACCCAAACAAACCTTCTTCTTTTGAATACGTAATCTGTGGCTAACCAGAGTTGTATATCTATGGACTAACCTCAATACAACATGGCGAATTCGATGTTCTTCATACTAATTTTAAAACGTTATAGCAACAGTTTTACATATTGGAAACTGTGCATTTTCAGCGATTCCGGTCGAGTAATTTTCGGGAAAATTGAGGACATACAGACAGACATTAATTTGTATATATATAGAGATTTTAAAGTATCATTACTGTCCATAGATCATCAGCTGTCATTAATTTGATAATTGGTAGACAATAAGTAAAAATTGTGAATCCGGACGCGCCGGACAGCGGATGCGTCCGGTGCGACAAACTAAATTTCTAGTTGTGACTTTACTGATTTATGACACAATCTGCAGTGAATTTATTTTTAAATTTAATGCTGTATTATTGCATACCATTATTATACTGTTTTGTTTAAAACTGCATGTAGTATTTTTTTTTGCCCATGTTGTTCGTGATTTTAATGTTATTAAAAAAAAATTTTGAAAGATATGAAAGAGTCGGCTAACTCAGCAAAGAAGGAGCCCAAAACTATGAAAACGGTTTAGTGAACTGGTTGATATTTAAAATAGGTATACATACATATTTTGTAGGTCCTTTTGTGGCAATTTTCTTTGTATAAATTGGTAATAGGTAAACGAACATTTTATGGAAGAAAAGTATATCATTTTTATACTCATTTCATTTTTTAAATAATTATAATAATCGGATGACTTTTATATTATTTAAATTATTTATTGTGAAAAATCACCCCGTGGGCGTTGTACAAATATTACTTCATATTCTCTATCTAATTATTTACGTACCCAAGGAAGCGATTGTGTTCGTTTGTTTTTTTAAAGAAACTTATATTAATTCTATAATAATATTACATTTTTCAATAATATAACGAGATTGTGTATCCTCTACTTGGATCCTTCAATATTTCCATTAGCTCTTTCATTACACGTTGATTATGAAAGATCCAGATTTGAATGTTTTTTTTGTAACATAAAAATATAAGTGTTTCAAAAAGATATTTTTAGCGTAATAAGTATAGTTATTTTTGGTAAAAATTTTGTCTTAAAATATGTCTTCATAAAAATATATAACGGTTAGAAAAAAGTCGACTTCTCCGTGCCACTTCTCCCCTACAAAAGATGTCTCCGAAAGAAGATGTGAATGTTTTCCTATTTGGCGGGAAAGTGCGCCCTCCAGTGACACATAAATAAAATCTCTAACAGAACGCCAGCCACTGAACAGAATAATCCCTAGAAATATAGATTAAAGAAGAACACAAGAAATGTAATGTGGGCGTGTTTCGTGATCTAAAAGTCTGGCCAATTGGGTCTTAAATTTTTAATACAGAACCGTGTTTCATTATCATTACGAAATTCAAATTAGATGACGATATACGATGTCGCACACGTGTAAGAGAGACAGAGCACGTTTTCAATGTTCTAGAACCAAAATATATCAATTAAGTTGGGGGACATTGGTTTCTATTCAAATCAATATAATATTGGTGTTTATTTGTTGGATATTCTACATTAACAACATATTTGTGCAATATATATTCTTCTCTTATGTAAGCTGTTGCTTGTGCTTAGGTAAGGAGTACTAGTTAATGTAAAAATAAAACTGTATGATGAAAACAATATTAAAAAAAATAAACATAAAAAATAATAAAAAATGTTTCAACTAAGGAAAGGTAAGTAAGTATACAAAAAAATGAATGGCTATTTTTAAAAAAATTACAAAATTATGTGAATAATTAGTGTTTTACAAATATGTTTTATGCATCATTGGTAAAACGTGGTAATAGAAATCGAATTTGCATTATTATTATATCATCAGTATATGAGTTAAATGACAAGGTGAAAACTGTACGGGACGTGTAGGACCCGCAAAAGAAAAATAGTATAAATATTTAGGCATCGTCACACAGGGCCATACGAATATTGTGATTTGCGAATCACCTTAAGAAAAAATTTTGGTAATTTCCCAATGGAGATGTTGTCACTCCGAGCATACTTGACTTATGGCACTAGCTACTATGGTCGGTGGCTGAGGTAACGGGTGGTGACGTCAGCGGTTGCTGGGTATAGAAGACTGTTCTTGTCTGGTAGCGACAGGTCGAGGTATCCAAGGGAGGACATGTTGTCCGTTCTGCGGTTGAAGTGAAAAGGGGGCACATACCACTGTGCGTACGCTATTTACAGCGCGAGCGGCGTGGCCGAACATTATGTGCTGGTATTGTACATGTTGTGCAATCGAATAAATTGCATTTGTGGTGCAATCTCGGCTCGGTATTTCATTTGTGGTGCAATACCAGCTCTCTGCTCGGTTTCGCATGTGTTGTGCAATGATTTATATTTGGTTTTGGTCTACTGTGTAATAATAATAATAATAATAGTTGGATGACTTGTATAGCGCCGTTTTTGTGAAAAATCACCTCAAGGGCGCTGTACAAATATTTCTAACTAATTATGTACAGACAGATACAGAAAAACATACTTACCTGGCAGGTCGCTTCAGATGAACACAGTTTTAGAAAATTTAATTATAGAGATGATAGTTTTACATGGTTATTTGTTTCTCCTTTTCTATTGATGTTACATTTATTAGATGATCGGTGGCACAATAAGAGTTGGTATTTATTGAATTATTGGTATTAATTTTTAGGACTGAAAAGTATTCATAAAATGAATTTTAGGACTGGAAAATATCTATAAAATTACTTTACTGGGCGTAAGAAGCTTTTAATAAATATTAACGTTTTTATTTATTTATTTTTTATTTTTTTATTTTACACTTTGGATGTTTACAGTGTTGCGGGCTGTGGACGCATTTGCGCACCGATGCGTGAATTTTTAATTATATTTTTATTTTATTTTATGACTTTAGGTAAGTACTAACCGGTCAGCCTAGCTAAGCAATTTACAGGTGATTTTATGGATACGATTGTCTGAAAAGATGTGTTTTAAGTTTACTTCTGAATTCTGTTGAGTCTTTGATAATTCTTAAGTCATGCGGCAGTTCATTCCAGGTTTTAGGTCCTGACACTCCGAAAGCACGATCACCGAACTTAGTATTAGGTGTGCGCTTTGGTTCCTTCAACCTGCCGATAGCGTAGACACGTTCGATACAAAAACAGTGTAATTAACTTTTCGAAATTGGAGGCATTTCTAGCAGGGGCGGCTCGTGACTTTTGAATCACTGATTTCTAGAATGTATTATCTATTATATGCCTAGAAACGCATTACGAGTATATGCAGATTTGAAAGAAATCTAATGTCACCCAATATGCACGGGACATTTCGACTGCTCAAATTTAATTGGTTTCCTTCACAAGAAATAATTACGATATTTGAAAATATACTTTCAATTTCACCAGAAGTAAGATAAAATTGAGCTTATGAAGGCACACAGACACTCCCACAACACACTTCTATAGGTTTATATGTCCAGTAGCGCCGGCCAACTGCCCGAAACTAAAATACGGAAGACAATGTCTCAAATTGCAGAAAAACAGCGAAATGTAATTAAGCTGAGAGCCCGGCTTTTTCAACAGAACACTGTCCCGCCCGGCCGCCATGTTTTTTCTTTTTTTTTCCTTTTTTGTTTTTTTTTTTAAGAGACAGCTTTATGTGAGATCGGCGGGTGGGAAAGGGATGGGCGGCTTTGAGACCCGTGTGAAGCTAGACGCAGTTTCACATTAAAAGTTTAGTAAATTATTTGTAAAAAGTAATTATCAAATCTAAAGTACAAAGCAAAAAAAAAAAATGTCTGTGTCTTACTGATAATGACACGATAACGGCGAACACTGGCGTCATGAAATATTCACAACTTTTTTTATAAGGATGTAGGTATATCCTTTATTTAAAAGTTAGGTTAGGTTAGGTGAGGTTATGTTAATCCCACACAGGAGTCCCAGCTGCACCCGACTATTTGGTGCCAGTGGGACTATTGCATCCCTGTTGAGTTGTTTTGTGAGGCTATAGAGAGCAGGGAATGGAAGGAGATGGGGGAAAGGTGGAAAGAAAGTAGCTATTCAGATCTGGTCACAAATCACGGCTAATTCGATTTCAGAATTTTCACATCACTTTTTTTATAAGAATTATAACATATTCATTTTTATGCTACTTCCCTTGTACTACTCGGGTCGGGGACATATCGCATCCACAAGGCGCCTCCAGGCGTCGCTGCCCTGCGCAATGTCAGCGGCCTCCGTTCATAGTAGGTGCGGCCTCTCCTCGCACACACTCCGGAGCGACCCACTGGATGTCTTCCCTCGGGAATAGCACTCAGAAAGCATTAATAGAAATATTAAATGGAATGTGAGTGTTTGAAATACCCAACGCCTGAGAAGAATCAAAGGCCTGTGACAACATTCCCTGTGTGCCTCAGTTGGTTAGTTCAGCGCGCCATAGTTCAAATTTTGACATTTTTACGACTGTGCTTTGAAGTACGAGCATTATGAGTATTTCCACGTTCCGATCTTTGGCGACTGAACCATTTAGGAATTTGCTATGCGGAAGTCGCGGATGAGTTGCAACTATTAGTTTTGAGTTATTGTTAGGTTACGAGTTATGAGTTATAGTGGGAATTACGAGGAGTTTGCTAACGAACCCGTCAAAAACTGATTCAAACGTGATCACGTAATAATATTTGGCATTTTTCTACCACCGTTTCTGTGATTTCTCTAGAAAAAGAACTTTTTTTTTTTGGTAAAATTACCTAAAAATTACTCAGCTTCTATTAGCGTTAAATGGCTGAGTATTCGAAAGTGTCGGATTCCATCTATTAGCTAAGTTCTCCACCATTACAAAAGCAACAGTTTATTTATTTACGGTCAATGACCGTTTACAAACATTATCTATCTACTAGTATATAAAAATCATTGTAAATTTGTTTGTTTTTCCTCGATATTCTCGAAAATTACTCTACCGATTTCGCTAAAAATAGCACAGTTTGTTTTTATTAGTGCCGGGAAGGTTTAGTAAGTAGTTTGAATGAAATCCAATATGTAAAACTGTTGCTATAACGTTTTAAAATGAGTATGAATAACATTGAACCCGCCATGTTTTATTTAGGTCAGCCCATAGATATAACACTCTGGTTTATCCACAGATTGCATATTCAAACGAAGAAGGTTTTTTTGGATAGAATATTTTCTAAATGGAAAACACAAGTAGGTACCTACTTAAGAATTTTATGATTTAGATATATTTTGAAAAAATAAACGTTTGGAATGAAATAAAATATTCAAATGAATGTTTCCTTAGGTTTCTCCAAAGGAGACAGTTATTTTCGCTGTCGAATCAAGTATGGCACCCTAATGACAAGCAATAATTCACAACTTCATAACTTTGTTAAAAAAAAAAACCCGAGCAAGACCGGGTACACATCAGCTAGTTAAAATAAAAAATAAAATATAATAAGAATATCAGTACACATACCATTATTTTAGGAATACATTAAATACAGTGATCATACAGCAAAAACCAAAGCAAAGAGCATGCAGATAGGAAGTTACAAGACAAAATATAGGAAAATTAAAGTTCTTCTCATATTTAACACAATATGCTTCAATATGTCAGTTGTTACTTGACCCGGGGACAAGAACATTAACTTCGCAGCACTCATTGCCATAGACTAGGGGTCTATTTATGGTAGAGAACATTTGATAGTTTGTTCTTGTAACCGCAGTGCGAAATAGGATTTACTGCCTAGTTAATTCTAGTAGGTATATGAAAATGTACAAGTTTAAGTAGATCAGTTGGTCACTGGTTCTTTTTAAGGAAAATTCCTTTTCCTTAGGCATAAAGACTTCTTTCTTAACTGCGGTTCCGGTTCTCTCGGATGACAGCCGACATTCAGCGAACGACATTCTTTAAAAATATAGATATTTGCGTAGTTTTAACAAAATAAATTCTCAATTTTATCATGATAAATTAATTGACTTTAAACATTATGAGTGAGTTATTTGTAGAAAAATAATGCTATCGCATGAACCGAATTAACGAAACTACAAGTTTAAAGTAAGTCATTTTAAACTACGCATGTTAAGTATGCGAGATGTACCTATTTTTTTTTAAATACTGTGATAATTAAACCGCGAACTCTTTTTAAAATACATTGTCATTGACATGAAATCGGAACCGCAGTTAAGCAAAATGTCTTGAACCCTAAGTATAAGGATAAGGAATTTACCAAAATTCAGAATTTAGCAAAACTCAAAACCCATCTCTTCGGACAGTCATATCCATGAATGGTTCAGTTACATAATAAACAAATAATTTAAATATTTGGAAATGTAAATAATTATTATCAAAATCTCAAATAAAATAATGTCAAAAATAAGCACCTACTCTTAATTTGCCAATAACCTTCTAATGTATCTAATATCAATGACAAATAGGATTTAAACAGTAACTTCAATGTCATGCAATGTGCAGTGTTTTCTATTATATGTGTCCTGTGCGTTCAGCCATCATTCAAGTCATACCATCTCAGCCCAAAACATTGTAATTTAATTAAGTTTTAATCTGGAGTGTCCTACCAGGTAAGTATGTTTTCTGTATATGTACATAATAATATAAACCCTATCAAGTAGTATTTGTACAGCGCCCTTGTGGTGATTTTTCACAAAAACGGCGCTATATAAATCATCTAAGTATTATTATTAAAGAATAGGCCTCCTGGACCCTCAATAATGGCGTATATGGTTTTATGTTTTTAAAAAATATATCAAAAAGGTTCCGCTAATAATGATGAACGTAGGAAGAGAGCAAATATTGTCCAGTTATTCGTAACCTTGGAGTCTAAGTCCTAAGTACCCAAGTCTCGGTAAAGCCGTTAACATTTCACCAAAAAATCATCATATTTTCAGATTTTATTGCTTCAGAAAGCAGACGTTAAAAATAAAGATAATTGAGATTTTAATATTTGGATTTGGAGTGTAATTTAATCTAGTAGGTACGGTATCTGTGTTCAGCCACCGAGACTGCTAAACCCGTCGTCGGCTTAAAATACATTTATAAATATTTATCTAAATTGAAAATGAAATCAAATATCCGTACAAATGCGCAATGAATTGGAAATTATTTCAACAATGTAACCTATTACTTTCCCCTAGAAATTCATGTCTTCTTCACTAAACCCAGCCATATTGGCCTGCACCATGCGAAAACGCCACTAAATCCATCCAACATAACTGATAATAAAAGAACTAAAGAGAATGTGTCGCAGAAAATTAATCTAATATTAGTGTTTTACAATAACTAAATATTATAATTTCTTCAGACGTATTCATTAATTAAATAAAAAATATGCTTTGTTTACACCACTTTATAAATATACACAAACATCTACATGTTTCGACAGCAATGCTGTCATCATCAGGAATATATGAATACAAGTATATTATTGGTATTCACTTTGTGGCGTTATTATTAATAAATGAATTAATTAATATGCTTTGTATTCACCACTTTATTAATTCTACATATTTAGAGAGCGATGCTTTCTTCAACAGGAGTAATACTAAAAATAATAATGTCAAGTATAGACAAACGATAAAAAAATAATGAATAAGTTTTTATCATTTGTCTATACTTGACATTATTATTTTTAGTATTACTCCTGTTGAAGAAAGCATCGCTTTCGAAACATGTAGATATCTTCATATTAATAAAGTGGTGAATACAAAGTATATTTATTAATTGATAAACTAAAGTTTTTAAGACAAGATTTTTGTGCATAGCGCAAAGGGTAACAATTATTTTTTATAAACAATAATTATCAGCCTGAAACACTCATCCAAATTGAAAAAAAACCTTTCCGAGCAAAGATAAATGTCGCTGACAGGACTCGTACCTGCACCCTTCTGATTGCCGATCAGATGCTCTACCATTGAGCTACGTCGGCTTATCGCAAGCCCGCCAAGTTAATCAATATATACTAGTATTTCATTCAATAATTACTATTTTTATTATATTTCACCTGTAAACAACCAACTTTATTAGTATGAGAAAGGCTTGTAACGGCTAAATCCCTCAAATAGATGGCGTCGAGACAAATTATGTCTACATTTTATTGGTGAAAATTGCTTTGACTTGTCAAGTATTTATTAATTGATAAACTAAAGTTTTTAAGACAAGATTTTTTTGCATAGCGCAAAGGATAACAATTATTTTTATAAACAATAATAACATTTATCTTTGCTCGGAAAGGTTTTTTTCAATTTGGATGAGTGTTTCAGGCTAATAATTATTGTTTATAAAAATAATTGTTACAAAGTATATTATTTAATTCATTTATACTCGTAAATATTAGTTTATTAGGTTTTATATTGCTTCGTGTTATAGATAGATCTCTACATTTTTTCTTTACGATATTTAAGATATAATTTTGTTGTGCGATTATTGTGTATAATTTTCAATTTTCGAAGATTTTACCGTGGATTCCGAGGGGTTATGAAATAAGAGAATTTTCTTATGTTGCCCATGAGAGGTTTCAGTTACGTTATATAAAATAAAATTACGTTAATAGTATTTCAAATTAAATTATTTATGATATTTCTATACATCACAAATATATTTAATTACTAAATACATCGTTACAATAGGTAAAGATATATGTATAATATGTTGTAGAAAGTAATAAATTTACAGGAGCACATCCACATTGTGTATGTATATCAGAGTAGATAAATGAGTTCGTGAGTACATATTTGTATTGCATCAGCGATAAATTCCTACATGCGTACATTTCTGATATGCCCATATACTCGTATATTACCAAAGTTTTTAATTCTTTTGGGTTAAATTGTGCGCAGTTGCAAAATTGTTGCAATAGAACGGTAATTATAATCTTGTATTTGTGGCCTGTACATAAATGTTTATTAGCAGAAGTAAATCATGACTGTCAATTTCATTATGTAAGATTTTAAAAATAAAACACTGGATTGAAAATAATTCTTCTATCACTCAAATTGAATGAGTTTATTAATCGTAGCAGGTAGGTGTAGTTTAATTATTCTCTGGGTATATTTAGTTTATAATTTATAAATCTCAGGAATTTGTTTTGAACTATTTCTATTGTGTGAGCTAGGTTTCATAGTCACTAGAACCCTGAAAATCATTGTCTCCTACAACGGTTTTCGTGTTATTTACGAATAAATCATATTAATTATAGATGCTAAGAACAGAACTTCGTGAATTTTAGAAAATAGCGAATAGTATATATCTACCGAAATTCTTCATCTTGAGTGAGGTAGCACCTCATTGCTGAGGATCGTGACCCCCACTCCAATCCCCCTGGTGTACAAGACTCTTCCACTCCTTGGGAAATTTAGCCACTCCAACGCATCGGTGACCTTCCTCTGCTTCTCTTGCCTTCCACTTTGCCACTGACCATGAGCTTCTCCAGGCTGGAGTTCTCCGTTTTGGCGTTCTTAACATGTCCAAAGTATCTGGATACCGAAGGTGCCGGCCGTCAAAATTTCTATATTTCAAAAAACGCGGTGTCCGTTACTGCCATTCTAATTGTGAATTGTACTGAATTGTAAATTGCACTGAATTGTGAATTGTATTGAATTGTGACTTGTGACGTCACGGGTATATGTTTTTCCCGAGTACACTTAGAAAGCTCACGACTTTGTCATTTTTGGAGATATCGGAAAAACTAATTTTACAGTCGTTATTAACTCTTTAAATATAATACATTTTCATCCAAATACAAAATAGACAATGAATACGAAAAAGTTAAAATAAATTAACCTTTCATTTAATAAAAAGTCCACCCTATCATCATTGTTGTTCATTTTCTACAGATCTTGAACCTTGAAACACAATACAGTACTCCATACCTCCGTATCGAATCCTGGTAAATCGGTTGGAAGAATAAATTGACAGGGTGACTTTTAGAATAATGAATTTAGGGGTGAGTTTCTGGGGGTGGGGGGTGGGCGACTGAATCGTAAATTGAGACGTGGATATTTTTTTCTATCTCAATTTTAGAAGATAATGATTTATATGGTCCAGTTCTCCACTTCCTCTGCATTGAGCTCTATCTATGAAGGTTGCTTCGTAAATTGAATTGTAAGAGTTTTTCATATCTTAAAGAGCGCCCTTCGAAGTAAAATAAGAAATAATACGTACCTATCAGTTATTAATTCATTAAATGGGTTTTTATATAAGATAAAATCAAATAGTTAAGTTATCATTAGCAACATATAAAGTGCCCAATAGTATATAAGTTACAATAATTAGTTACATAAGTTGTAGTTAGTTTTTTTGTAAACTTAAATGTACAAATAACTAAAATAAAATAAATAAAGCATCAAAAAATAAATTACTGAGATCTTTATTTTTATTTTTTTTATATCAGATATTCGCAAGATTCACAACGCCTGGATCGAGTGGGACTATGTCACACTCCGTTGAGCATTATTGTGAGGCGGAACGAAATGTAGAGGGGATGCCAATGGATATTTCGAAACTCCACAGCTCATAGATGAAAAAAATGCATTAACCTAAAAACTCCAGGCATAAAAATCAGAGTAATTTTCATAACACCAGAGCTGTTCAGAATGATAAATAGATCATCATAAATGAGTTTTTTTGGGAGCGCTACACAATTTTCTCACATTCTCAGAGCCAGTCTATGGCACACTAAATTCGTCGCCCAAAACACAAACAGGCGTATCTCATATTTAGCAACTTTCCAGAAGAGCAAAAAAACTGCTTTTTTGCCGGATTCTTACACATTTTAATTACGCTTTTTGTTTACACCATTAGCAAAACATGTAATAAAATGTATAAAACCCCTGCAAAAAGCTGTTTATTAGGTCTCCTGGAAAGTTGCTAAATATGAGATACGCCTTTTTGTATTGTGAGCTACGAAATGTTCAAATATAAGGAAGAAACAATTGGAGGGGATACAAATGGATAATATAAAGCTCCAAAACTCTAACGATGTTGCGATGAGAAACTTCAAACAGATATCGTTGTACAAATTTCAAGACGCCAGAGCTGAACAGATTTTCTGTTTTATAGCTGTGATTATATCTGCTGTCTCGTATGACATGTTTTTTGTCACATTCATTCATTTATTCATAAATTTAAAACACAAAAACATAAACTTTAGTCAGTCATCTCACTAGGACAGTTCTGTGTTGAGATGAGCGGAAACACAATTTTAGGGAAACGATAAATGATAACAAAAACAAACAAATATAACACCAAAGTTATTTTAACTACAAAATCTACAGTAAACCTTTAAGTTGGGCAGTACATTTATAGATTAAAACAATAATAATGTCATTGTAACCTGAATGACTATTATAAAGTATCTGTGCTCCAATTAGCCACATCATAGGGTGACCATATTTTAAAAAGAAGTAATTTAACTATATTTAATGAGTAAATAATAATAGGTAAATAGTAATCAGTAGATATTAATAACTAAATAGTAATAAATAAATAATTATATAGAATTAATAATAAGTATATATGAAAGTATATAATAATAAAAATAGACAAATAAAATAAGTAAATAGTAAAAAGCAAATACGAATATTAATAAGCAAATAATAATAGGTAGGTAGAAAATAATAAGTAAATAGTTACAAGTAAGTAATAATAAGTAAATAATAATAGGTAGGTAGAAAATAATAAGTAATTAGTAATAAGTTAGTAATAATAAGTAATAATATCGAGCATACAAAAGGTTTCAACACTGATTACATAATAAGGGATAACATGGATAAAGTGAAATCACCACTCTCAGATAACATATAGTTTTTAACGAATATAATTTTTTTTTATTTTTTGCGTTAGTTTTAATGTTATCGCTAATCCTATTATATAGCGAAAAAGCTTTAATAGAACAACTCCTTTATCCAAATGATGTTCTGTTATTTGCGTGATGTTATTACCTACTTTCCTGAATATCGTATGGCTTTATGAATGAATGAAAAATTAGCTTTATTTCCTCTTTTGGTCGCCTGCATAGATAGGTATGTCAAACTGTGGGTGTATTTCTCTTGCCTTTCGTAATAACTAATAGCACTAATAACGTAACTTCTACTGCTGATTATTTTAAATCATTTTCTTCAATACGAATATTTCTTTCCACTCTGATTTATATTTCTAGATCGAAAACACTGAAGGGATAAACCCATAGAAGTGCGTTGTTGGCATATCCCAATTTTTCATTACAATTCAAAAAATTTTTTTTATGTAAGTACGGCACAAGTTTCTCAGCTGGTACCAACTGTCTGAATTTAGTAGGACTCCAATTGGGTTATGTTGTGTGGTTGAAGGTAGTGGGGAGGGGAAGGAGATGGGAAGGAGAAATGGGAGAAATTATCTGGCTTTTCAAATCTGGTCACCTAACATAGCTATATTCGTTTCAAGTAACGTTTAGATTCTGAATAGTGGTCTTTCACCAGGGCGATACTAAAAATATCCACTACTCTGGAACGTGCCGCAGATATGATAAATATTATATGTAATTAATAAATTGTGAAATAAAACAAATTAATTAAATAAAATTTATTTCCCACGCCGGGATTTGAACCCGCGACCTCCGGATTCGTGGCCAAGGATCGTAACCACTCATCCACGCAGGCCGTCAATTTACTTCTAATGAAATTGAGAAAACTTTTTCAGATTTAAAAAATCTTTATTCAACAGAAAATCAAATATTTGCCTTCTATGGGGCCTATGATTCGAAAGCTCTTATGTAAATTGACGATATCCACACAGCAAATAATACATATAGATGCCCTAACACGCCGGGGGAAGAAACCAAAATACGGGGGCAAGTAACATAAGTAAAACAGGAAATAAGAAAAAAGGTTCGGCTTGTTTACAAAAACCGAATATTTTTGTTACAGTATTTAGTTTGACCCTTTTTATAAATGTTTTGTAATTTGCTTACCGCCGTTAAAATCACACGAAATAAACGCGGATGGTAGTGAACTAGGTTGCTGTCAAAATGGGTGTCACTTTACGGTTGCTTCCTGTAGGGAAAGTCTATTAATTCTGGCGTCAGTGGCGACATTCGTTTTCTTTCAAATCGTCATAGATCACACTTCTAGGTATTATGTGTTCAGCGATGGAAATGCTCAAATCCACTTAGAATAATTAGATTCTTCGAAAAAACATGGGAAATTCGTATCTCCACATAGCTACCTTGTATGAGCTAGATCCTTTTTTTATGTTATATTTACAAGTAGAACTTCTGTGGAGCAAGAGGGAAGAAGTAACATAATATTTATTAGGCAGTGCCATGCGAGCTTTATGGCTCCATAAGAAGTAATGTGACAAAAGGGAAGACTTCAGTCTAATGAAATGGAGCTTTTTAGTCAAATTGATTTGTGCTTCATACTAATTATGTATTATTTATCATTTAATACATAACTAAAGTCCACGTCTGTTGTGATTTTATTCAATGGATACGTGTTGTTAATTTGGGTAAGGTTGTAATTTTCAAATTAATAGTAAATTTTATGTTAGAAAATCTGCTTTTTTTTAAAAGGGAAAAACTCTCAAATGGCTCTTGCATCGTGAAATTGGCGGCCATCTTATTTGGAATTCCCTGGTCTATTTTCAGCCTTTAACGGTCAGCATCCAAAAATGCACACTTTGCGGGTTGCTAACTCAAGATATACTACGAATGATTTATCTGTTAATTCTATACGGGTAATTAGAAAAATCTATAAGGTTTCAGAGGACGATAATCCTCAAACTATAATCCTTTAAATTATTTATGAAATACGTTCTTGATTTTAAAGTAAAACTCTTAAAATTGCTTTCGCTGTTTTTCAAACAGAAGAATACAGTTTGGGGATTTTTGCCTTTTGAAACCTTATGCATTTTCCTAACTAAAAGAATAGACTTTACAGAAAAATAATTTATGGTATTGCTTGAGTTAGCAACCCGCAAAGTGACGTGTAGGGCAAGTAAAATATCCGTTGGTACACAGATTTTCTGCTTACTTCTAATGCTCCGTCTTACGTGGGCGAAGTCGATGCGACGACGACGCGGTTCGATGTGGTGCGAAAATTTCAAATGATTAGAATCTCTTGGAAGCATCCTACGTGATAAATAATAACCAACGAATGGCACGTTGCAGCGCGGGACTTCAGCGACGCGATCAGTTGATTTGATATTTTCGCGCCTAGTGGACGCGACGGTGTTTGATATTTTTCAACATGGTTGAAGTAGAAATTTCTTTTATAGGTCAAGTTATATGAAATTTTCTTAATGTCACGAAAATAAAAAGGGAACGACAAAATATTTAAAAAAATTAATTATATAAACGAGATATTGATAAACGGAAGTAAATGACAGGGATTACAATAAGAAAATAGAATGAATTAAAATAAAATAATATTAGTTGGACTTCTTTGAAATACATATTTTTGTAAAATATTGAATTTATCATGGGAGTTTTCAAATAATAAAAAACCCTTGCGTCCGTCTATAATTAATAGCAGCAACTGGAGTAGCAGGGGCGGGCACGTTGGCACATAGGATAACGTTGTCGCTTCTCATCTCTTCGCTTTAAATCGCTTTCAATCGCTGTCGCAATCGCATTCGCACAACTTCGTCAACGTAAGACGCAGGGTAATGTTTTGTAAATTGTTGCGGACTTTTACATGTTACTTGTTTAAAAATAAAAATAAATTTTCATTGGTATAATAATAATCTGTTCACTCGTTATGACAGAGAAAATTCCAACAAATTCATCCCTTTGTGGTGATTGCTTCATTAGGGGTAGGTACCTACCTCTGTTCATTGTTATACCACGCGTGTCCACAGGCCGTGCACCCCTCATATCCGAGGGGTCGAAAAGGAGACGGGGTAGGGGGAGAAGGGTGGGTGGCGAATCCATTTCGCACGCCGCATCCGTTAATTGTCCGGAATACCCCCTCCCCTTCTACTCCCCAATTTCTCCTTCCGGTGGACCACCCCACCCTGCTAGGCCTAGTCACTAATCTGTGAACAAGCAAGAGATAGGGATGCGAAGTATGTGTTTATGTATGTATATTAATCGATATATCAATAATAAGACTGATTGGGACATTGAAAGAAGGGTGAATGCAGGAAACTCCATTAACGAGGACTGACCGTGGTTGGCGATAACAAAAATTTGTATAAAGAAGCGAAGCTTGCAGTCCACAAAGCTTATTCCAACCTTGATGTGTGGCAGTGAGGCATGGAACTAGCAGAGGAAGGATAAAAGTAGACTGAATGCTATAAAACTGAGTTCTGTCAGGCGAATATGTGGTAAAACCATGTAGGGGCTGGGGCAAGGGCAGGGGTAGGGGTAGGGGCAGGGGTAGGGGAAGAGGTAGGAATAGCTGTAGCGGTAGGTGTAGGGATAGGGGTAACACATCACAACCTCAAAATTTACTCCAAACCATTAATAACCCCGGCCAACGCCGGGTTTTTTCAGTTAGTTTCATAATAAAATGGAATTCTACTACGAAGAATTAGTTTCAAAATTACTGTTATTATTTCTCATCACAGAAACGTTACTAAATACCACAAAAATAAGTATGTATGTATCTATTTTTTATTAGTTTGTATGTAAATGTGGTGCATGAACACGACTTGAATAATAATCTTGTACATTAAATTATACAAGAGAGAAGAGAGAATGCAAATAAAGTCGCGGTGTTCACAGCCCTCCTCACCTCACCAGGGTTTCCTGTTCTGAGGCGGCCTACACTTTTTCTTTGGGATTATCTAGTTTTCTTAAGGGCGAGAGGAACGTCGGAGAGTTATTATTTATTAATTCAAAATAATTATAGTATTATTACGCAATACGATAAACATAATGTTTTTTAAATAGAAAAATATTTTATAAATTTACATAGGCTTTGATTTATCAAAATCTAATCAGAAATATAACTTTTTCTTACCGTCCCCATTGTATGTTTCACAAAATATTTAAAATACGAAAATAATTTTTAAGTTGGAGAAAAGTATTTTTAATCCTTTCTCGTTGCTTTTTCGTAAATAAACATAACCAAAGATTTGTAATCCGCATTACAAAAAATAAACTTTGAAGTTACGTTATGTTCATGAAAAAATTAAACTACACACTATTCGTTTTTTTATTTATCTTTCCGACAAGTTACAGAAAAACCTTCACGGCATTTTTTAAGGATATTCAACTTTTTAAATGTCTTTGTGAAACATGCGCAGAACGATGAGAAATGTGTAATATTTCTGATTATATTTTGATAAATGCTAAACCCATGCAAATGAAAAAAAACGTAACAAATATTTTTCTCTTTAAAAAGACCATGTTTATCGTATTGCACATTTATGTTATTTTTTTATGATTTCGTAGGGCATTGTATAATTTCACAGTAAGAAATTAATTGTTTTCTGTCTGAAAGATGTATTCAATTTAGGAATAACAAGTAAAAAAAAATTTATTAAAGTTTTTGTAAAAACTTAAAGTAATATTTCCTCCGGCGGAGTTCGAACCTGAACTTTCATAATTCTCTTGCACCGAATTTCGTGATGATGTATTATGACAGCCGAGTTTACTTCAGAAATCTGACGACGTTCTCTTACCATTTGCTAAATATTTGAATTCATAGCGTAAATGCACCCCCTCCCTCATTTGCAAGCACTGAGCTCAACTCACAGCCGAGTCCACTGGCCAAGCGCATTGTTGTGATCGATAGAGTAGTTATTGATGGTGCTGGCCATCCCCCACTCGACCCCCCTTAATCCAGCCCAATACACCAGCCAGCCACCCTAATGGCAGGCCGTGCGAAAATTAACGATTTAGACATTAACAGCTATTAATGTTAATAAGGGTTGATAAGATGGACATAATATTTTAATAATATTGACATTGGTACGGAAATGTTAGGTGGGCCATCACAGCTCGGTTAAATGGTCGCGCGGTCCACAACGTCTGGTACCCACCTAGGCACGGCGAGCTCATTCTCTACAAGCTAAGTCCTCCATCATGCTTGTGTACGAGAAACGTGTTTTTCCGGTATATTGTCACGTTTATGAATTTTTGTGCATTAAAAAGTGTACATTTGTCAATTTGAAACAATTTATCAATATAGTACGATCGTGACTTAAAAAATATTCACAAATTTATTATAAAACTACATTTTTAACTAAAATACTTTTTTTGCTACTAGCCTTCTACTAAATGTAATATCAATAGCAAATAAGGATAAAATAGCAATTGTAATATCACGCGACATACAGTTTTTTTTTTATTTTATTGTGTTCTTTGCGTGCAAAATCAAATCTTCCCATGGTGAAACTTTCTAATATAACGAATTAAAGGCCAGCACCTAAAAATACACACTTTGTAATCTCCTAACGCAATAAATACTAAGAATGATTTTTCCGTAAATTCAATACGGGTAAATAGGAAAATGTATAAGGCTTCAAAAGACAAAAATCTTCAAACTGTAATCTTTTAACTTCTATGATACGTACTAGATTCTGGAATAATAGGTAAAACTTTCAAACTGGTTTTAAAACTGCACCTATTTTCACACATTTTAATGTGTATGTCATAGAAATTAAATAATTACAGTGTGGGGATTTCTGTATTTTGAAACCTTACACATTTTTCTAACTACCCGTGTAGAATCTCCATATAAATCATTCGTAGAAATGCTTGAGTTAGCAAACTACCAAGTGGTGTTTACGGCCCTTATTGATTGCTGGTCCTTAACCTGCCAGGTAAGTATGTTTCTGTATGTACCTGTTTGTGCAAAACAAGATAAACCCTAGCAATTGATATGTGTACAGCGCCCCTGGCTTGATGTTTCATAAAAAAGGGCTTTATGAAAATTATCCAATTATTATTATTATTAAATTATTAAAATCTAGCTCACTTCGGGCACACAGACACGCCCACAGAATACTTCTATCTGTTTATCTCGTCAGTGTTTGTTACCTACTACAATTATATTTTATTTAGATTGATTTGAAAACAATCGGTATATTTTCCAAACACCTTCAATAATCTCCCTTTGTCATAATAAAGCGAACACTGCCCCCTGTGTACATTTCATATGTAACACACGGACACTGTAGGTAAATGTATACATATTGGATACGTGTACATATGTGATACATCCCCCAGCGTAACTCAGTTACTCCAAAGTTCTACTTTGGGGTAATTTCTTAATTAGCCGAGTATTTGATCATCAAAATGACCCCTCTATATTGCATTGGATGGGTACCTACGTACTGCTAGAATCGCCCCGGTCACGGAAGAAATAAATTTGATTATACGATGCCGTCTGGAATATTGTACTCAAAATCCATTAGTTGATAATTTTGTGAGAATAATTTATGATTTTGTAGATAGGTATGTGATGACTCTAATGTAAGTAATAAAACATCAATGGTGAACTAAAGTGCCTACGGCTTTGTTAAAATTAAATGAATTCATTTTTCTTTCATTGAAAACGAAACATGAAACCGGAAAAAACAACAGAAAATAAAAGGTATCAGTCGCATCTGGGGATCGAACCCAGGGCATCTTACCGGGACAACCGCTTTACCGACTGAGCTAATGAAACCAGTTCGCTTTACGCCATCTTCATCGATATCATACCTCAACTAGATGATAATTTTGTTTAATATTATCTTCTTCAGGTATATAAGCTTCAATAAGTTATTAAAATAAATTTAATATTCTGTCTAGGCTTGTAGAAAAGTTAACAGATGTCCCATATAAATAAAAATCGGATAGGTATATCCGAGATACTATCTAGATTGCAATTATATTAGGGTAGAACTTTGTAATCATCATAAAGATAGCAGCCAACAAGTTGAGTTGAGGTATAATATCTATTAAGGTGGCGTAAAGTGAACTGGTCTTATTAGCTCAGTCGATAGAGCGATTTTCCCGGTAAGACAGCGGTCCTGGGTTCGATCCCCAGATGCGACTGATACCTTTTTATTTTCTGTGGTTTTTTTTCGGTTTCGCGTTTCATTTAGGATTGGTTAATATTATCTCCTTCAATGATTAAATATTACAATGAGGTTTGTAAGCTTCAATAAGTTGTTAAAATAAATTGAACATTTTTCTTTCATTCGTCATCATCATCCCTTATTCCACATCACTGTTGAGTACAGGTTTCAGAAATTCAGTTCGCAATTTAAAGGGTAAAAATAAACTGTTTAGATATTTGTTTTTAATACGTTACAATCTAACAGTGTTTTGTTTATTCAACAAATTAATAATAAAGCCAATAAAATGACTTCTTATCTTATCTTTTGCCAGTTAAATGGATATTTCAAATTTTCATTGCTCTTGATGGAAATTATTTAGTCTGTAGATTCTTACGAGTTTAAATAAATGTATTTTTCCCATTTGTTACAAAAAGGAGATAAATTATATACCCTATGAATAAAATTCTCTAACTACACACCAGTACTTACAATATTATTGATGAAAAATCACGTGTTTTTTATAAACCTAGAAAAAAAACACTTGTTAAACCCATTAAAAATCCTTTAAAGTTTAAAATCTCCTACTTACGAACCTCTTTTCGGGTATGGTTTTATTGTGTAATGTTGCAAATTAAGTCCCTTGGAGTATGATCGGAAATATTCTTTAAATATTTGTGCCAGAACTTCACGAAATAAAATAAAACGTTCATTTTGACTACATTTTTTGCACAAATTAAAACAGGCGACCAGTAGAATTATCAACCTTATCGCCATCTGGTGCGTGATTTCGTTCGAATTTCACGAATCGGATCCCCTTAATGTAAGTAGGTTCACAAAAAAAAAATTACAACATTTTTCCTGCAATAATAATAATAATATTTATTATAATATTTATTATTAGCGCCGTTTTTGTGAGAAAAATATGTAGTTGTAAAAGAACGGCGGTTTTTTAAATATTAGTAATAAAGATCCCTTCCATATTGTTTTTGGTTCGCTGAAGCGTTGCACTGTGGATTGCCATAAGACTAAATAAAAATAAAAAATACTTTTTTTCCACCATAACCGGTTTCATAATATTTCAACCGTGACTAAAGGGCGTCAGGACTAAAACTATTATTTTGTTTTATTTATTTTATTTTAGTTATTTGCTTACAAAATAACTAATTATAACTTATATATTATTATATGTAACTTATATTTTGTTGGGTACTTTACGTATAGCTAATGATGGCTTTATTTAATGTGGTTTTTACAGTATATTTTAAATCTATTCATTGGTGTTATTATCATTGGGACCAGCGGAGAATTATAACATTGCATCCCTTTGTAAAATAAACTGTGTTGCGTATTGGCTTTGTTCCTTTTCGGTAGTATAATTTCCTTCCATGTCCTTCCTTGTATAATGTCTGTGAATGTCCAGTCCATGTTGTAAATAAAATTGTTTGGTAATAAGTTGTTTCTTATTACATAATAATCATTTGTTTCACTGTTAGCCAATTTAGTGTCTCTAACATTTTAAATACTTTTGAATATCTATTTCGCTTTAGTATTTTTCGGTAGTATAATTTCCTTGCATGTCCTTCCTTGTATAATGTCTGTGAATGTCCAGTCCATGTTGTAAATAAAATTGTTTGGTAATAAGTTGTTTCTTATTACATAATAATCATTTGTTTCACTGTCAGCCAATTTAGTGTCTCTAACCTTTTAAATACTTTTGAATATCTATTTCGCTTTAGTATTTTTCGCATTGCTCTATTTTGGAGAATTTGTAATTTGTTCTGTTCTCTGTCATTACACAAGAAAAGTATCGCTGGCAGCAGTTAAAATGTGGATCAATAATATAGTTTCTGGAAATTTTTGGACGTATATTTCCCAAAAAAGAAATCTTCTTCCCAATTTTCATTTTGATATATTCAGCATGTTTATTAAGGTTGATTTTTCTGTCTAATATAACTCCTGAGTATTTCATATCATTTACGTTTTCAATAATTTCACCATCAATTTTCATTTTGATATATTCAGCATGTTTATTAAGGTTAAGTTTTCTGTCTAATATAACTCCTGAGTATTTCATATCATTTACGTTTTCAATAATTTCACCATCAATTTTCATTTTGATATATTCAGCACGTTTATTAAGGTTAAGTTTTCTGTCTAATATAACTCCTGAGTATTTCATATCATTTACGTTTTCAATAATTTCACCATCAATTTTCATTTTGATATATTCAGCATGTTTATTAAGGTTAAGTTTTCTGTCTAATATAACTCCTGAGTATTTCATATCATTTACGTTTTCAATAATTTCACCATCAATTTTCATTTTGATATATTCAGCATGTTTATTAAGGTTAAGTTTTCTGTCTAATATAACTCCTGAGTATTTCATATCATTTACGTTTTCAATAATTTCACCATCAATTTTCATTTTGATATATTCAGCATGTTTATTAAGGTTAAGTTTTCTGTCTAATATAACTCCTGAGTATTTCATATCATTTACGTTTTCAATAATTTCACCATCAATTTTTATTTTGCTTTCGCTGTATTTCTAACGAACATTGGCGGTTTTCTTTAAAGGTTGTTTGTGCAGTGAAGTACTAATAATAGACTATCTATAGTTAGCGATATGATAGAACAATGGAAAATAACATTTGTATTGCACCATTGAGGTGATTTTTCACAAAAATGGCGCTATACAAATCATCCAATTATTATTATTATTATTATTAACGTCCTTAAAAATATAAGATAATGAGACAAACTGTTTATAATTTCACCGCAAACAGTGCGCAATTTAAATTCAGTACTAAATATTCACCCGTCCGTATTAATCCTGCCCGAGATAGAGTCCGAAATGAATCCCATACGTGCGTTATGATTTCAGCACCTATTCTGTTCGAAATAGCCAGATACTTACCAACCTTTCTCTTTTCCATCTCCTTACCCTCCCAAATACCTCCAGCCTCACAACATACCCCGATTGGGGATGCCATAGTTTCATTGGCTTTAGATGTTTGGGAACAGATGGAAATCTTGTGCGGTACTCGCAAAAAAATACGATTCTCAATTCGTGATGCTTCAGCGGCAAGTGGAAATGTGCAAACTTTAATAATCTGTTAGATGCCTCGGTGCGCAGCGACTACAGGATTTGTTAACACTTTAAATAGTATTTTGCAAGAATCAATAGATTTTTTCTGTTATAATCGTATTTTAAGTCATTATTAAAATAAGTGAATTACTGACGATGTGACTTTACGTATTTAAAACAATTTTTTTAACCTACGATATTATATTCATTAGCCACAATTGTATCTTGTTGCTAGGTCTCTAATCTCTGGTGCAGTGATATGATGAAATTCCTTTTGATTTAGGGACAAACGTCTTGAAAGGATTTTTTTTTTCCTTTTTAAAACTCCGATTGAATTCTCAATGAAATATTCCACGAACCGGCACTGCTTACAATGCTGACAAATATATAATGAGTTGAGGAGTTTTGAATTTAGCTAGATATTGAACCAGAAGTCTTTGTTTCCAACGTTAAGTGTGCTTGCCACTCTGAAGGGGGGGCCCTTTGTTTTATCAATTGGCCTTTACCACTGCGCTCAAAGTTAGCCAAGTTATATGGGTTTGACTTTTCGAAATACCAATCGCCCCTAAACTAACTTCATTATCTTAAGCCAAGGTGTTTCATTGGCTGCAGCCACCGCCGTTTCCGCTCCATCTTCGGAAGAGGCTCTTCCGGATCCGGTTTCGGCGCCAACCGGAAGTGGGACCCTACCGAAGGCTTTGTCTCCCTTCCCGCCCAAACCGGACGTCCGGTCTTGATACAAACGACCCAAGCCTCCGTTTTCCTTCTACTAGAATTTCGGATTAAATAATTTGGAGTTCCCCTTAATGCTTTTGTATTTTTAATTTTAGAACTCTAATTGTCACTTTTTTGAATCGAAAGAGTTTGGACTTTTGTTCCCATTCCGATGGAGAGACGACTTAACCTTTTTTCTATGTTTATATTACTTCAATAACTTATCCATTTTTAAACACTTTTTCAAAATTGGTAAGTACCTGCCGTCAGTGGCGTGCATTTTATATCCCTCATTGTAAAACCAATTCCAAACTAAACTCTTTTATCTACAGATCTAAATACTCGCTTAACTTAAATTATTACTACATTTACATTTTTAACTCAACTATACGGTATTTTAAATTAAAATCCATTACACGACCACTCTCAAACTAGATACCTTAAACCAACTTTCCATCTTCTCTAGTTCTTTTTACCTTTATCCCACTCCTATGTTCCCCTCCACCGACTGACATAGTTTAAACTGAAGTAAAACTGTATATTGTCACAATTTACTCATAGTATTTATCATCAGCAGAGGAAAATTTATAATTGGAATGATTTATTGTTTTTATTGTTATACATATGTAAATTATGGATTTGCTGTTAATTTTCCCAAAAATAAATAAAAAATAAAAAAAAGTGATTGAGTTTTCACGATCCTTGGCTACGAATCCGGAGGTCACGGGCTCAAATCCCTGCTTGCGCAAATAAATTTTATTTGATCAAAATGTGTTCGTTCACAAATTGTTGCTTTAAAATAATATGTAGTATATTTGCTGCACGTTCCAGTGGATACTGCCAGTATCGCCTTAGTGAAAGACCACCATTCGGTATCGAAACGTCACTTGAAATGGTTTTAGCCGTGTTTGGTAATCAGATCTGATTAGCCAGGTACTTCCCCACCTTCCTTCTTCCCCATCTCCTTCCTTCTAAGGGATGCCATAGTCTCACTAGGACCAGACGGTTGGGAGCAGTTGTCTTCAGGACTCTTGTGTGGTATCACATAAAAAAAAATAGTTATAAAAGGCTGTTTATAGTTTTTTTAAGTTAGGGTATAAATTCTGCATTGAATATTTGAAAACAGCAATTGAATCATATTTTTTTTCCGATTGTTATCGCCTTCTGAATAAATGAGCTGCTTTATGTTTACTCTATTTTTCTATTATATGTTTATTTCTTTTTATGGTTCATTGTCTTTCCTGCACTTTTAGCACGTGATGTTTTTTTAATATTGGAATGAATTGTTTGTTTGCGGCTCTACACATGGAATATGAAATGGAATAAACCTTCTAGAAACTTGTAAAACTACGTTATATTATTATAAAACTAACGTACGAGTATACAGTATATAGTATTTTTTAGGACTTTTTTTCTCGTAGGACTTAAGCTTTAAATCTACAGTAACAATTTATTCCATTTCATATGTATACCCACCAAAAAAACAAATCATTTCACTATTTAAAAGCATTAAATGCTAAAAGTGTTTTTTTTTCTAAAATGTTTAAATTAGCGCCATCTTTGAGCGCGTGTTACGTTTCGTTAACCTTATTGAAACAATTGAGAAATCACACAAATTAATCATATGAAATTTACTTGCGCAAGCCGGGATTTGAACCTGCTACCTAAATATAGATTTTTTTGCGAAACCTATATAGAAATAGCCTGTCTGTAGTTTAATAATGCCAGAGGAAATAAATGGTTATGTTTTGGGGCGGGTGAAGGAAGAGACTTCTGGGATGACGAACCGGGATAAATGAAAAAGGAAAGACACGTACATACCGCTCTTTAAATATGCGCTAGATGTCCCTAACGAATCCACTGGGATACGCTGGCATTCAACAGTAGATGTTGGGACTCAACAATTATTTAAAAAAAATCAAATATTCTCAAGTTACGCATAATCTGTCAATATTTTATTAACGCCTTCATTCACAACTTTATTTGTTGAAGCTTTAAAACATACCTGACGATATTTGGAAAACTCCTTCTTGAGTCGCTTCCTCATTGCTGAGGATCGTGACACACACACTAATCTTCCTCGTGGACAAGGCTCCTCCACTCCTCGTGATCCTGCGCCGCGTGGAAAGCTGCGGGCACTGACGTTACGGACGCCTGCGAAATTTGGTCACTTCAACGCATCGGTGACCAGATTTCATTTTCGGAAAACTCCTACTACCATCATTAAACGCGGAAAACGTTGGGTGTGCAATGATGATGAAAGACGTACGACTGGTTTGAAAACCGGCGCATTAGTCAATTCAGCTAATAACCGTAAAAATATACCTTAAAAACCTTAATGAACTTAATTCACAGACACACAGCCCTACGGACAAACCAGACTAAGCTTCCCTCAATGCAACACTAACTCAAAACAAAACACATTTGTACCGCGTTTCACTCATTTTTAACACTTCATGCAGTGAGTTCAATTTAAATACTCAGCCCCTCACAACTTCACAACTAAAATAAATAAATAACATTCATACAATAGTTATTACTCTACACAGACTAGATCTATTCCCTTCCCCTCCCTTCCACCATCCCATCCCCATAGGCTATACTTAGAACATTTTTTGTAATTTTTGTAATTTGAATAATTTTGACACTTGAGTGAAAATCTATTATTATTTCAGTTATTTATAAATATATTTACCATAATTAATAATTATTGTAAACTGTTGGTTTTACAAATAAATAAAATAAACAAAAAATTATTTATAAAAAAGAAACACATGTTTTTTGGTTGATTGAACGTTAAATTACAGAGATTACATTGTTCACATTTACATTATGTAGAGGCGTTCGTGTTTTAATGCGGGGCTTGTAAACAAATGTTGATTCTGAGAATCCATTAAAATCTTGTGTCGTCCTGTTTCGTTTGATCCGGGTCCATTTCTGCCTCCAATCCAAATATTTACTCTCCTTTGACGAGAGGAGTTTAGTTCGGTGGATGTGCGATCTGCGAGTTCTCGAATATTTACTCCAAATAATATTATATTTATTGCTCGTTCCTTTGATGGAGGAGATTAATGTGCGGATAGGTTATTAGGGGTTATTTATGGCTTGTATAACTGGAGCGATCGTGGACTGGTTAGAATGTGGTCGACGTACAAGAAATAGTTGAAATACCGAGTTGTTCTATCCTATGACACAATATTATTAATTATCTATCTAATTCAGCTCGCATCGAATCAGTCCTCCATTATTCTCACTTTTAGAGATTATGGCGGGTAAAATTACTGTAAAATCATGTCACAAAAATGACATTACAAACAATAGACACGTTGTAGCAAAAGATACGGCAATTGCCGTAATTTTATTTATTATTAAACATTTATGTTTTGTGAGAAGTCGTATGCTATCTCTAACGGAATTGCACAAGTAAGTGCCAAATACCTTCCTGTTTGATGAGAAAATGTTTACATTACTCGTCCAACACTAGTAAAACCAAGAAATAACATTTCATTCGTTCCAACTCCCGATGACATTATTATGTTATTGAGAAATATTAAATACTCTATAGCGTTCCGAATTCGTTTTTTTTTTCGATTAGGGAAAGATGGGGTAAAACTCACAATGGTTAACTTATTAATTCATTAAATTATATTAAAAAATAATTATTTAAATCATCTACAACAGGACCGAGCCACCTATATGAAATTTCTTTGCAAAAGGCACTACTGATTTAAGGCACTAAAAAAATGTATGTTATACTGTGATTTCATAATAAATAACACTGAACCACAACCGACTGTCGAAAAACTGACGAAATAGACAACTGTTGGTAGCGTTCAAAGGTGCAAAGATGATTGTACACCTTCACTTCGCAGCACACTGAGTTCAGACCATTTGAAAAAATATATATTTTAAAAGTATAACTTACTGGTGTGAAAGTAAATTACACATGTTATTACTGTGAATGTCATTAACCTGTGTATATTTCGCTTCCATGACAGTTGGCCCCCCGACAGTTGATCCCTCCGACAGTTGAACCCTCCTACCGTTACCGTATTATTTTCTGTGTCTCTTTCTGTTTCATTGACATTTGTTAATATTATCTTATTCATAAATTGTATTCAAATTACATTGAGATTTATAAGCTTCAATAAGCTATTCCAATAAATTAAATATCTGTAATTTGATGGCCAGAAGACGCAAAACTCACATATATTTTTTTCCCTCATAGACTCGTGTAAGTTCACACCATAGAGTAACGAGGGTTCACACCTTCAGGGTGGCATTATTAATGGGCCATAAAATGGGATAATTCTATTAAAGAGAGAAGAGATAAACGTGTTGAGTGTTCCCAAATTAAAGTAATTTTTTCCTTATTTCAGACTAAATTTACCAATATTTTACAAATATCGAAGATCTTTCTTGAAGAGTTAAATAATTTCATTAACCTCTCTCGGACCTAGGAGTCGAAAGGTATTATGTTAATTGGCGGTATCAGAACTAACTAACTATCACATCGTTTCCCCTCAGGGGTAGGCAGAGAGGACGGAGCGCCAAACAATTCGGTCTTGGCATACACTTCTTGCTTCATTCACATTCATACATCGTCTCATGCATTCCCTTCTGTTATTCCGACTTCTGACATGGCCCGACTCAAGTATTTGATTCACTTGATCGTGCCATGTCTTCCTCGGCCGTCCCGGGCTTCTTCTTTAAGTATGATGCGAATAATATAAGAATAAAGTGACAGTGTTCACAGTCCTCACTATGGTTTCCGTTTCTGAGGTGGCCTGCACTTTATTCTTTCTATTTGTCTTAAATTGTCTTTATTGCCTTTGGAAGTTCATAATCACTCTGTTGTCTCAGCCATGTTTTGACTGTAGTTTTAAATATATATATTTTTTTGAGAGTATTTTATAATTTCAAAGCATTAAATTTATTGTTTGTCTGTCCAAAGAATTTATTCAATTTAGGAATAACAAGCGTGTTTTGGCTTATTGACCTGGTTGAGTAATTATGTTGGGCGGCGGTGTATAAAAATTGAAACCATGGTCCCACTGGATCCGATCAGTTACGACTCTTTTGCGGTAATCACTTTGATAAAACGAAAACAAAAAGTTGACATTAATAAACTGCCTCGGATACTAAAACAATCTGCTTTTAAAAACCTAAAACAACACTCTTTCCGATATTGCCTAATAGCCCACTGGCAGTGTTTATGTTGGGTAATTTACGGCCCCGAGTTCGACCCGACACCGACTCCAGGCCCGAGCAAAGCGCAGCAGCGCCAGTGCCTCTGTGCGCGAGAGCGGTGAGCGGGGACAGCTCGTCCAAACCGCTGAAGATTTACTACTTTTACTAAAGGTTTATGGGATCGGATGTATTTGTGCAGTTGGGTTTGTCAAAGCAATTTGTACGAGTATACTTGAAGGGATACAATATATGAATAAAATAACTTTTATAATTATTAATTCAACGCTTCTTTGGTTGTTTGATGCAATTTAAAGGTTTACGTTTCCAAAAATTTCAAAAGATTTCGTAAATTTTTTTGATTACTATATTTTATTAGATGCAATACCTTTTTGTAATAATGTTGGCCTTACTGGGTGCTTTACCCGCGCTGAGGCCCCCATTTTACGGATTTATTTATAACTAGCTGAAGTACCCGTCGTTACCGGGGGTTATGAATGGTTTGGAGTAAAGTTTTGAGGTTTTCATGTTTAATCCCTACCCCTATCCCTATTTTTACCATTACCCCTACCCCCACCCTCTCGTTTTCCTCTTATTTTGAATGTCAGTGTGTGAAATTTCATCAAGAAGTACTAAAATTCTGCATTAAGGGGTTGGGAAAGGAGGATGGGGTGGTTTTTCGAAATCTTAAAAAAGTACAAGCGTGTGCAAAATTTCATCAAGTTCGGAATAAAACTGTAGATTTATATACAAAACAAATAAACAAACACCGTCCGCCGGGACATATAATAAAAGAACAAGAAGATTTATTGTTTAGTTCCTATTCACATTAAAAAACACACATAAATCCGTCAGTTTTTGAGAGCGATGTAAGTAAAAGAATTCGTTTTATCAAACGTAAAACTATCATTGAAAAAACCAGCCCCATTCAGTTCCTGTCCATTGCCTCGTAAATCCTGAAGTCCGACTGACGCGGGGCTATTTTGGTGTCCGGACGTGGCGGCTACCTCTACCTATGTGGCTAGGTATTATAATACCGGCTCATATAGCACTGGCTCGCTATTATAGGTACACAGGAGTTCGCTGCCAACTCATTGTGTAATTTCGCCTAAACTAACTAGCCAGTGAAAATGACTGACACATCCATTATTCACGCAATATTGAATATTTTCTGAGTTTATTACGGAGCAGGGTGTAAAATAAAGGGATAAAATTTGAAAATGTGAAATAGGTACATGAAATAAATTCTAATAACGAATATTCTTTTAACCCTGCTTGGCAGTGAGGCATCGAACTGGCAGAGGATGGATGAATGTAGACTGAATGCTCTAGAAATGATATCCCTGAGGCGTAGATGTGATGACACTATCTAAGGCTGTGTGAAAAATTTTGATATTCGCAAAGAATGTAAGGCTGATGTGATCGTAATGAATGAGTTAGAAAAAGAAAGGGACTCTTATATTGTTTGGGCATGTAGAGCGGATGAACGAAGTAAGGAGTGTTAGGAGAATATATGACGCTAATGTGAAGCGAAGAAGAAACCGGGGAATCTCGAGGAAGATATGGCACGATAAAGTGAACCAAATACTTGAGTCGGGGGCATGCAGAGTCAGAATAACAGAAGAGTATGTATGAGCTGATGTACTCGTAAAAATTCGAATGAAGGAGTGTGTACCGAGTGTGAAGATCGAGTTATTTGGCGGTCGGTCCTCTCTGCCTACCCCCATGTATGTAAGTTTTGGGCATATTGCCTGTTTATGTACTAAAATAAAATAAAATAAAAATAAAAAAAATACCCCCGCGGAGGAACGGCGGGGCGTAAGTGGCGAAGTGGTCAAGATAACACTTTATTTTCAGAGGTTGGTGTTTTGTTTCCAAAATTTAAAAAAGGATATTTTATATAACAAAACATTCTTTTTTAATAACGAAAATGTTATTTTCTTGTTCACAGTCCTCCGAGACGACTTCCGCTCGCAGCCGCACGATACGCGGGTCGCGGCAGGGGAGACCGCCCTGCTGGAATGCGGCCCACCGAAAGGAAACCCTGAACCCGCAGTCTACTGGACCAAGAATGGCCAGAACATCGACATGGAGGCCAACACCAGGTATGTTGATTAGAGAATTATTCTACCCCGAAGCAACAATTCATTTCAATGTGGATGGTAGTACAGTTCAAGCTAGCCTTTGTTTGACAAAGTCCAAAGGGCAACGCAAAAAAAACACTAATGGCTTGGAGAAGACACAATTTAAGAGTAATCGAAAACAAACCCTAGTCTCCTTCAAAGGAAACCATCTAATAATTGAATTAATTATGTGGCCAATGTTTTTGTTTTTGTTTTTTAAAATTAAGAATAAATAAACAAATAATTTTTTAAATTTTTATTTATTTTATTGAAGTTTAAAAACCTTATTGTAATATTAAATCAATGAAGAAGATAATATTAATATAACCTAAATTAAACATGAAACCGAAAAAACAACAGAAAATAAAAAGATATCAGTCACATCTAAAATATGGGATTAAAAAGTAGTGGATGATATTAACAACTCTTAAATTTCAAATATGATATCGATGAAGATGACATAAATTGAACTGGTCTCATTAACTAAGTTGGTAAAGCGGTTGCCCCGGAAAGACAGAGGTCCTGGGTTCGAGTCCCAGATGCGACTGGAATCTTTTTATTTTCTGTTGTTTTTTTCGGTTTCATGTTTCATTTAGGTTATGTTAATATTATCAATGATTAAATCTTCCCAAGAAGTCTTCCATTGACATTCGCTGTGACCATAAGTTAAGTTTCGTTAGTTTTTGCGTTTCCTCCTCTTCTACAATCTAGTCCTCTTCATCATCCAGGTATAATACTCCTTCATCCATGTGGCCAACGAATTCCCGCTCCATTCATTCCCCGATGGAGAGGTCCACAGGGCAACGCCTGAGGCCCTTGACTCGCTCATAGACTCGGACTTATCTCTTTGGCCCACCACTAAACCAAAGAACTTCTTCATCTCCTTTAAATGGCATCCGCACAACATCCCCAAAGATGACAAACCCTTTGCTGAAAATCTTAGAATCTCCTGTGTGGAGTCAAAAAATAAGTACCTTATAATTGTTGCAATGAAACTGGGATTTCGTTCCGTGCTGTTATCCTGGCTTCCCTCGAATGGACAACACTAGTAACGGCCGTTATCCCAATCGTACTGAACAACTGTTGAGCCGAGATTTTGCCTCAACACTTATCATCTGCACAACTACGCTCTTCCCAACGCAACTCTTGATCAAGTAAAGATCAAATTTAAGCTCAAATTAGGGAATCGATTATTCTGGATCAAACTTCGCGCAACAAAGGACTTGTTATAAAAAGTGTCAACAGAGTAAAAAATGTCAGCGAAGCGAAATGTCAAACGTCATTTGGCTAGCGATGTATTTTTTCGAGATTCAAATATTGATCGACAAAGATTTATTTAACCTTTTCCAATGTTATAAACATGTTTTTGTATGTTTTAAATCAAATCGAAGAGAATCTAACTTATTTTTACTTGTTTTTCACGGAGGAGAACGTCAATAATGTCAAATATACGAAACGTTCGCAGTACCTTATTATTCAACATATTTTTAACATATATACGTTTGTAAAATATAAAATGTTGGTTCATGTATTACAGTATTTAAAGGAAATGTTGTGTATTTATAATAAATACAATATTACACGTCTATGTTAATTTTACCTTGAAAGTTTTTACATTAATGCCATCTTATTGTCTATTATGAGTGGGCATCCTTAGGTTGATCAACGATTAAAATAAAAATGCGTGGATACAGGTAAACAGAGCTTTGCTCAACAAATCAGAGCTATGGACGCAAAGCCCATGGGACAGGCTGAGGGTGTGCTACAACAATGCATACAGGCAACATCTACAACTTCCAGGGTTCTGCAGATCTTCTACGATGTTTATTCAAGGGGGGGTCCACCTATTCCCTGCCTGACTCCGCCATCGACTAGCCAGCTTATGGGGGAGGACACGGAAGTTAACCAACGCCGTCGTGGCTGCATCCGAATGGCTCAGTTCTCCAGTCAATGAGCGATAGATGCAGATGATGCGGCTACCACCCTGAAAGACAATCCCTTACTTTAATTTATTTTATTTTATGTTATTAATAACTACTATGTTTATCATTTTCTTTCTTTTATTTTTATTTAATTACCGTTATAATTATTAAAAAAATCTCTAATTTTTTTAAATATATTTTTGTATTCTTATTTTACCTCTTTTAACACATTAATTCTATTTAATTTGGTGGTAATATGTATCTTATGTAATATGGCAGATTGGGTCTGCACTATCCAACCAGTCCTGCTGGATTAAAAACTATTAAAAAAATTTATTATTGTTGTAATCTATAAATGTACAGCCCAAATCAAAGATTTAGTGTAGATTTTATAGTTATTGAATAATTTTGGTGTTATTTAAAAAATAAAGTAATATATCGTTTTACTAAAATTGTAAAGCCGCGCATCTCAACACAGGACTGTTCTAGTGAGATGAGTTGTTAATTTTTTATTCTATTTTTATTTCTTAAACTTAAGAATAAATAAATAAATGTGTGAACTTTCTTCTAGAATGTCGCTGGTCGACGGTGGCAGTCTGATGATATCTTCAGTACGCGCGGGCGACGCGGGCGCCTACCGCTGCGCCGCCCACTCAGTCGTCGGCGTCAGAGAGAGCCGACCCGCTCAGCTCAGCGTCCTGCTCCGTCCGCACTTCATCGTGAGGCCGCAGGCGCAAGCGGCGCTGGTGGGACACAACGCCGAATTCAGATGCCAGGTGACGTATTTTATATAGAGAGTATATGGTGGTTGAATGCGAATTGTCATCCTTCGGTAAACATATTACTAAATGGCTTATTGACCTGGGAAGAACATAGTCCGAGAACCTGTTAAAAATGTTTTTTTTTTCCTCTTTCTTCTAAATCTTCTTTTTCTTTTTTTTTCTAGTACTATTTCGGAACCCACGAAAAGAGCTTCAACAATTAATTAAAAATAATAAAACACTTTGCAACATGATATTTTGATACCCAAAACATATTTAATTCCTTATAACAGGCAATATGTCTATCTATGAATTAATATCGACCAGCCCCTAACAATATACAAAGTATATTATTTAATTCGTTTATAAATAATAATAAACTAGATGTGTGATGCACCTACGATTTTTAATAGTATTGTGATAATTAAACCACAAACTCCCTTAAACATGTGTTGTCATTAAATGTAATCGAATTCGCGATTAAGCCATTTATTATTTATTAAGTATTTAAACCTAAGGAAAGGGTTAAGAAATTTTCCATAAAAAAACCAGAATAGGTCTCCAGTCAACACAAGGACAAACTAGAATTGGCCAAAACCAACCGAAGGACTAAAGCTTTCGTAGTAGGGTCGATTTTTCCTGTAATCCCAGAAGCTTATGGAAACTTTGCGAAACCCTTGTACATTGAAAAGCCTCTGCTTTATATTTTTAGTTGTGACCAGAAACCGAAAAATGTTTTTACAGAAAATGTTTTTATTAGAAATCAGTTTGTGTGGAAATTATTCAGAAAGGTTTGCCGGTCACACGGCTACTTAAATTCTTTATCAATCTGTCAAATGAGAAATGTTCTTGATCTTTGTTTTTGATTTGCTTCAACATTTCCTTTGCATTTTTGGGGCAAGGTCCATTTATATTAAAGTAAAAAACATTTACAAAGGTAAATTTATAAATTCCAGGCAGTGTACTGCGCTGTGAATGATTGGTCCTCGTTTTAATATTTCGTATTATGTTCACTACGAATTGGAAGCTCCTTAACCGAGCTCTCATAGTTAATTCTGAACGCACGCGGTACTGTTTCGTACGAAATACACTAATTAACCATCGCGCCGTTTCTCCGCAGGGGTGGGCAGAGAGGACGGACCGCCAAACAACTCGATCTTGACATACACCTCTTGCTTCAATCACATTCATATATCGTCTCATACATTCTCTTCTATTATTCCGACTTCTGACATAGCACGACTTAAGTATTCAATTCACTTGATCGTGCCATGTCTTCCCCGGCATCATATATTCTTCTTACACTCCTTTCTTCGTTCATTCGCTCTACTTGCCCAAACCATCTAAGCGTCACTTTCTTAATCTTGCTCATTACGCTTACATCAGCCTTGCATTATTTACCAATTTCAACATTTTTCTCACGATCATACATGGTTTCACCACACGTTCGCCTCAGAGATCTCATTTCTACAGCATTCAGTTTACTCTCATCCTTCCTCTACCAATTCCATGCCTCACTACCATACATACATACATCAAACTAAATAAATTTTTTAAATTTTGAAAATCAAGTTTTCAGTTTTTTTTATGTAGTATAAAAGAAGTAGATTTTTCATTGTTTTATAGGCAACTTTGAAGTAGGTCAAATTTCCATCCGAGAAGACGCAGTTTACCGTTGTTTTGGTTGTTATTTTACATTTCATACAGACTTTCACAAAACGGTAAATGCTTCTAGTTGGAGTCAAAATATTTTATAAACAAATATATATTTGTATATCCTGTCTTGTGTATGTAATTAATTATATAAAATGAAAATGAATAAATATATCTACAGCTCTCTTTTCGTGGGAAAATCACTACAGGGGCGCTATACGAATAATTTATATAACATATCACTAATGTCTTACAAGTAGGATTTATAACTATTGACTTACAACTAAGACTTATGGCTGGGGATTAACTATTGAGACTTCTAATTAGTGACTTTCATCTATGGCTTACAGCTAAAAGGTATAGTTTGTGACTTACAATTTTGACTTAAGTAGGTATAACTAGAATATAAACGTAACATATTTACTCGTATATATAAACCTAAAACTAATCCATATTTATGACCAAGTGCATATTTTATGCACAATACTGCAAAATGACTTACAACTATGGCTTAAAACTAGAGTCTTACAAGCCTGTGGGCTACATTAGGCGAAAAGTGTAGGTGTTTTGTTTGAAAGCTGTATAGTTCATTTTTATTTATTTTTTTGTTGAATGGTGTCTGGTAAGCGCCGTCTTTGTGACGAGGACATTGTTGCAATGCGTCATGATGGTGTAGAAAGTAAAGATGGCCTAGATTATGACGACGACAGCCTCGCAGATCCTGATTTCATACCTGAAATGGAGTCATTTGAAAATGAGACCGAAGAGGTAGATATTGATGTGGATTCCCTAATAGAAATCCTAGAGGAAAATCCAGAAGGCTCGTCTTTACACATGGAAAATGTCTCGTCAAACCTAAGCTCTGCTCAACCTGCACCAAATCAAGGTAAACAAACAAAAACTGCTAATGAAAAGCCAACAAAACAAAAGCCTGCTAAATTTAGTTTACGGTGGAAAAAAAAGAATCTTGAATTAAATGAAGAGCAGCTCATGTTTACAGGAAACAGAACCCTGACTCCCGATATTTTAGAACTTGACACCCCTATACAGTTCATTTTTTACCTGTTTCCACAAGAACTAATCAAGAGAATTTCAGAAGAGACCAACCTGTATCAAGTCCAAAAAGATCCCAATCGCACTTTTCGGGTCACTGAAATGGATGTAAGGCAATTCATGGGCGTGGTATATCTTATGTGTCTCGTTCAATTACCTAGAGTAACCAACCATTCGAGTTCTATACTTGGTACTCCACTAATACAGGAAACCATGACGATGAATAATTTTGAAAAAATACGACAAACTGTGCACTTCAATGACAACACCAAAATTCTTCCTAGGGACAATCCTGAACATGACCGGATATTTAAAATCCGTCCAATTGTGGAATGTTTGAATGAGGCATACAGCAAAGTTCCCATGAAAGAGCACGTTTGTGTCGACGAGCAAATGTACTCCACTAAAGCGCGAAACACGTTGAAGAGATACAATCCCAACAAACCACATAAATGGGGTTACAAAATCTTCGTTCTGAGTGGTGTTTCTGGTTTTGCTTATAAAACAGAAATTGAAACTGGCAAAGAAAATGTTGTCCAAGGAGAAGAGCCAGATTTGGGTGCCTCGTCTAATGTCGTGGTGAGATTTACGCGTATGATACCAAGACACCAGAACTTCAAGCTATATGGTACAGTGAGAAGAAACAGAATACCAGACTGTAAACTATCGACAGACAAAATTATTATGAAGAAAGAACGCGGGTATTCAGAGGAGTATGTAGCCGTGTCAACGGAGTCGATATCTCAACTGTCGCATGGAAGGATAACAAAATTGTCAACCTGGCTTCCACCTGTGGGCAAAAACCTGAAACTGATGTTCGAAGATGGGACAAACAGAACTCGAGGTATGTCATGATAAAGCGTCCCAATGTAGTGGGCGAGTACAATCGTCATATGGGTGGTGTCGACCTCCTCGACAGCGTCATGGGTATCTACAAGATCCGGTTGCGAACGATGGCATATGCGCCTGTTTTATCATTACTTGGACCTTACAATAGCCAATGCATGGCTACTTTACAAAAGAGTTGCGAAATACAAAAATCTTCCTGAGTCAGGCCGCTTAGCATCAGCAGATTTTCGTCTGGAGGTTGCTGTGACTCTGTGCAAATTAGGTATAAAGCCTAGTATGTCCGGTCGGCAGTCGTTGGAGAACGAGATTCAAGCCAAAAAGCACAAAGGATTTGCTCAGCATGTCCCTCCAAAAGCAGTCCGTCAAGACCAGATTGGGCACTGGCCGCAATAGTCTGAAAAAAAATCAGGTGCAAATTTCCGAAATGCAAAGGATTTACCCACAATGTGTGTGAAAAATGCGGAGTAGCTTTATGCTACACGAAAGCTAAGAATTGCTTCAGAAACTTCCACCTCTCATAAGAAAGGCAGCCAGCCTGTCATTATCATTATTTTGATCTCTTTATTCAGTGTTGCCTCAAGGCAACACTCCCTATTTTTTAGTTTTGTTTCATAATTAATAAAAAAAAATTGAAAGTCTCAAATCCAAAAAATTTAAAAAATTGAGATCATGGGTGATAGAGGGTTAAACCCAAAACAAAATTTTGTTTGAAATTTTTGTAAAGTGCCATTGTGTCATATTTCACAAAAATTACGCTATAAAAATAAAAGTATTATTTTTATTGTTACCATTTCAATGAATGTTTGATATCATTTCCATAGGTCGGCGGCGATCCGCTTCCCGAAGTAGTCTGGTCTAAAATCGGCGGTCGTCTCCCAGCGGGACGCGCCGACGCCGGAGTCGCCCCCGCCTCATCAACCGGCCAGACCTCAACCCTCAACAACAACAACAACAATAACAACAACAACGGCAACGGCAACAGCAATAACGGCCTGGCGTCGGGCGCGGCGGTTGCGGCCTCCGCGCAGCTCATCCTGCAGAGAGCGGAACCGGCGGACGCGGGGGTGTATGTGTGCACGGCGAAGAACGCTGCCGGAACGGCAACGGCGAACGCGACGCTAGCAGTCTATTGTGAGTGAACCTTAAATATATATATTTTTTTAATGTTTTATTTAATTCACTTTTCTGGGATATTCGGTTCTTTCCTCTCCTGTTGTTTCAGCTTGAAACCGAGGTTCATTTCAAAAACTTAATTTGTTTATCATTCAAAACTGTGTTACGTAACACAATTAGGAGAATCTAGTCGTCGGAAGAATAATACTTCTAGCCGCTAGTTAAATAAAGATACTTTCAATTTATTTTTTATAACTTATTGATGTTTGTAAACCTCATTGTAATATTTCATCATTGAAAAAGATCATATTAATACATCCCAAAATGAACCACGCAACCGAAAAAACAACAGAAAATAAAAAGATTTCAGTCGCATCTGGGACTCGAACCCAGGACCTCTACCTATCCAGGGTAACCGCTTAAACAACTTAGCTAATGAGACCAGTTCAATTTACGCCATCTACACCGATATCATACTTCAAGTTGAAGACTTAGTTTAAGACTCATTCGAGTAGTTAGTTACCTTTCCCCGATATAAGGCTGCGGCCGGCCTTCGACTTTGAGATAGGAGATGAGATGCCTTACCAGCAGAGCTAACCTGGTGGAACCTGAGATCAGCCCTGCTTCTGGCCTCGAGGTGGGTTAAACTGCCTTCTTTACACCAGCATCCAACGTGTCCTTCCCCCCTTGTTACACTGGCGCTCCAACGTGATCTACTTGTTTCTATATCACTAGAGCCATAACGTGGGGACCCATCCTCTTCCCTTGTTACAACTGTTATTTTGAATTGTTTGTTTTAGGGTATTTTATCAATGCAATCTTAAATATTACAACGTAATAAAAATGGCTAAACCTCGGCTTAAGGGGATCCACTTGGTTAAATTCGAACGAAATCACGCACTCCTTATGCAGGTGGCGAAAATGTTGAAATTCTCGCATAATACCGGCCGCATATTTCGATATACGCAAAAAAACGAAACATCGCCAAAATGCGTGTTTTATTTTATTTTGTAAACCTCAGGTATAAAAATTGAAATTTTATTCGGACATATTCTGAAAATTTTGATTTTCCACAATGAACAATGCGACAATATCCGAAAAAGGGTTCGTAAGTCTGATATTTTATTTTTTCTAGGCTTATCAAAAGGACTCGCCTAAAAATGCCCTATTAAACCAAAGGCCAAGGTGTGTTCTACTTGCAGCATTTAATTAAATCATCTATAATATTTCTAGGCCATCATATTTTCAAACCAAAAACACATGATTTTACATTACTTCGCCATACATCGCCTTAAGATGAAACGATTTGTTATATCAGCGATGCACAAACTTTCTAGACAGAAGGCCAATTTCTCAATTTTGAATAAGTGAAGGGGATATCGCAATTCATAATAATTTACTGCTAAATCTTTCGATGTCATAAGAAATTTATTTTAAATTAAATCTAATTCATGTGTTTTCACCCATTTTTAATAGTTTATTTGAAAATCAGTATAGGAAAAATACATTGCGATTATTTCTAGTGGAGAAATTCTTTATCCTGAAGAGGGGAGCTTTACTCCTGAAACATGTAGATATTTTCAAATTAAATACAGTGGTTTTAAATAAAGTAATTATTATTAATTTAATAAATATGACTATACAAAGTCATTTTACATGATTTGAAGAAATAATAAAATCTATACTCAGTTTCCCACCCTAAATGTGTATGTAAAAAAATTGTACCAATCTGAAGATGGCCGTGATAGGCTTCTCCAGTCAGGTCAAAATGTTAGAAGGTTTTAAACTTGTTTTAATAAATTATTATAATGGAGTTCCACCACGAATTACCAGTATCAAAAATAGAAATATCATTCATACATTCTTTCTGTTACCTATACTGACGGAATAAATAAAACATTCCCAGTTGACGAATATCCTGACATTTTTTTTTAATTCCTTCCTACTTCCATCATTATAAGCGGAAAATATTGCTGGCTTAATAATGGAACTTGGAGAAGATTGAACCCGACGCTTCAGACCGCTCGGCTAACCGGTCAATTGAGTGTGCCATATCTTCCTTGGGCATGCCCGACTTATTCCATTCGCTTGCGCGCCGTAATGGATATATTCTCCTAAAACTCCTCTTTCGCCGTGGCAATTTACGACAAAACTATTAAAAAAAGGCTTTCAAAATAGGCTCCTGAAACTAAATACTTCTTTCCGATAGACATAGAGTACTTTATCGTGTCGACATTTTGTAAGGCTTAGTGTTTTTTCGTGCTAACCGATTTTCCATGTCGAAATACTTCACCACTCTCGAACTTTCAACGTTCGTGAAGCAAAACTTTCATAAAAAATAATATCACAGTAGGTTATAAAACAAACACGTTTGCGTGTCTGTACATATTATTCAAGCTTTTCGTTTAAAATTATCAATTAATTTGTTTAGGGTAGATTTGGGACTACAACACATCACACTGGAACTGGGCAGTTACTTAGCATTGTGGTAAAAACATTTACCATTAAAGCTCTAAGCGGTTTACTTATTTTATCTCAAAGGCTTGTTGTCGTACTAATTTGGTTATAATTTACATTGATGGTGACGAAATAACATTGCTGTGTTTGAAAATTCGTGTTTTAACGATGAAAAACTGTCTTTTTATTGCATTTTTTGTTGTTCGTGGTATTTTTATTTATTTATTTACTAACGTTCTGATGGGCTTTTACATATTTTAACATTTTACATGGTTTTTCCCAAATCCGACTGCATATTTTGTTATTCGGCCGTACATCCTCACTGCATACTCCTTCGGATACTCGGTATTATTGTTAGTAAATTTATTTTACAGAGGGATCAACTGTCGGAGGGATCAATCGTCGGGGGAAAAACTGTCATGGAACCTTGAAAGCTCATAACTTCATTTTTTTTTTAAATATCTAAAAACTAATTTTACTCTCGTGATTAGTTTTTTTAAACGATACCTCTTTATAAAAAACATAATTAGGTGACAACCCTAACGAGGGTGGGTATGTTGTGAGGCTGGAGGGAGCAAGAAGAGAAAGGAGATTGGAAAGAGGAATGTTTTGAAAAAACTGTCTCATCAGATCTGATCATTAAACACAGCTGTGATCAATTCAAGCAACGCCATTACGATTCTGTATGGTGGTCTTTCACAAGAGCGACGCCAAGAGTATCTACCACTTTATTAGGAAATTATGACAAGGGATTTATTGTAGCGTCATTTGCACTGCCGATTTAGTAAATATTGTAACGATTTTCCCGGGGAACCCCGGTTACCTGTTTCCAATGGGAAGGATCAAATATTAATATTTTCCACGTCATTCCGCGAGGCTATGTTTCACATAGCGTGTCCGAGTATTTTGTATTTACATAAATTTTACTGATAAGCTCTGAACCAAGTTTTATTGTCAACGATATCACAAAATAATAATGAAACTGGTAAACCTAACCTGAGATGCTTTAACTGCAGAGAATACGGTAACATGATCGAAATAGGCAACAAGACAAAACAATTGTCAGCAATGGCCAAATTTAAATTTATAACCATCCCAAAATTTAAATAAATTAAATTACATGTTCACGAGTGACAGAATGGGTGATAAGAACTCTAAAAGACAGTGGCTTGCATTGATGGGTGACCAAAGGTAGGCTGTGTGTAGTTTATGGGTATCAAAATGAGCTTATAAGTTTCTTATCAAATACATGAAAAGAATACATTTTGATCAGAAATTTGTTGCATTTTTCTATCACATTTTAATTTATTTTTAATGTTCGTTTTTCTTACAGTACAAACACAGTTTTTCACCCTGTAAAGACTGCACGCCATTGCTAAAAGAAGTGTGACTGCAAGAAACTAATAAATTATCAAACGTTGCGAAGCTAGTAGTCCACAATGGTGTACTACTACCAACCCTGATGTATAGCAGTAAAGTATGGAACTGGCAGAGAAATGGCTGAGTGCTTTAAAAATAATTTTCCTTGTGGTAAAACCTTTCCGTTTTAATAATGTGGTCATCTGAAGAAAATGCGTGGTTGATGTCAACATAATGAATAAGATATAGCAAGAGACAGTTCGACGGATTTGATGTGTAAAGCGGATGAACGAAGTAAGAGAATAGTTAGATGACGCGAAACCGAATGGATATAATATGAAATTAACAGTATTGCATCTTGCCCTTTTACGGGGGTATCACAAAGCTTCATAACTCATGATGGAAATGACATCGAAGGCTAAAAATAGCCAAAATATTAAATTTTGGTGAAGACTTTGAATTTGCCGATATATAGTTATATCGTAAATTCAGATTGAAGATACGCTTAGTATCGCCCTGGTGAAAGACCACTATTCAGAATCGAAACGTTCCTTGAAATAGATTTAGCTCCTCTTACGACTTACCTTCTTTGTTGCAACTCATTCAGTTTAACATTCCTTGCCATAGACTCAGAAACAGTGAATTGCTTTTCCTCAATCAACACTCTTCTAATTATGGGTACCATTCTCCACTGTCCAGAATATCGAGACTTGTTAACTCAAGCCAGGCTTTAAAAATGTTTGTACCAGTCTAAATGATTTTGTCAGTCTTTACAAAAATAAACTTCGGAAAATATCATTTAATATGTCGAACATCACGAACTCGGCCAAAACCTTGTTCAGGCTTTGATTTGAATTTTCTCTCAAATGTATTTTGCATGTGCTGCTCTTTTTTCTGTAGCTTTGTTTTTCTCATTTCGTTTCTCAATTTGGGTAATATTTTTTTATTTTTTTTTTAAATTAAAGCACAATTGTCCGATTACATGAAGTACGCCGCCTCATTGAATGCAAGCATAAGGCAGTCAAAATCATTTAAATTTTCTTCACTTGATCGTACCTTATCTTCTGGTACCAAATCAATAAACCCTCCATAAATCTTTCGCCATTCTGGTGAAGCAAGTCAAACACCGGATTAACATATCGACCAACATAATTTTACATATATTAATATTTATTATGGTAATAAAGCTAGCCATGCTATTATCCTCTCTCCCTACTTTTATTATTGTGTATTAGTGTTGTTACAAATTGAGGCGTTCAGATTAATAATCAGCCATGCCCATGTTTTAATTTTTTGTCCCAGCGAATAACGATTTTAGATAGCCTCAAATTAAATTTATTAAAATTGATCTATTATGATAGGAAGCTCTACCAGTTTTTAACGGTACAAAATCATTTGAAAAAAACTGTTCAGTAAAAGGAACTAAAATCAGCTTTTTTTTTAAATTCACCTTCTTAATAAATGCCAGAATTTTTTGAAAAATTTTTTACAAAGGAGGATATTTAAAAAAAATAAAAATAGGTTTATTTAATAATTGTTTGATCTTTCCACATTGTTACGCAATGGCTCTACGAGCAGGGTAGAATAAAGTTAGGGCGTTTTGATTTGTTGATTCTTGACGGCCTCCGTGGTTGAGTGGTTATGATCCTTGTATCAATTAATTTCAGTATCGCCTTAGTGGAAGACCAATATTTATACTTGAAATGCCTTTAACGATATTTAGTGACCAAATCTGAATAGCCAGGTACTTCCCCACCTTCCTCCCCCCATCTCCTTCCCCTCTTCACTATCTTCAGCTTCACAATATACCCCAATAAATTGGGGATGCCATAGTCTCACTGGCTCCAGACGGTTGGGAGCAGCTGCGACTTTTGTGTACTCTTATAAAATAATAAAAATATATAGCTGACCTGTACCCGACTTGTTCGGGGTTAAAAATGGTTTGAAGTAATGTTTTGAGTTTGTGAATTCCGGAAAACTGGGTATAATTTTGAGGTGGAAATAAAATAATTGTTAAAAAATAATATTTTTATAACTATCCCTACCGCTATCCCCACCCCTACAGCTACTCTGCAGCTACCCCTACCCCAATCCATTTCACCACGTCGTTTATTTAATATCCGTATTAGCCTTAACATCTCTCGTAAATATATTTCCCAAACACACAAACTCATCCACTTCCTCCAAGTATTCATACGTTGTGCACAATTTTTTTTTAACTCTGTACACATTATTTAAAAAATAAAACAATAACTTTGTTTACATCACTTTTATTGAAAAAAAAAATCTGAACACATAGTTTGGGAACTTGGATCGTAGAACAAAATAAAATTCAAAATTGCATCAGGGTATTCGAACTCGTAGCAATGATCTCGAAATTTGAACGTTTTGCAACTGAATTCGAATGCTCCATGCTCCCATTACGTTACGACTTTTAAAAACATAAATTTAACCCCTCGCTCTCTCCGGTAACCTCAGAGGTCAACTTGAAGTATACCGCATTGCTACAGTTATGAAACTTCATTTCGTGTAGTTAATTCGACCCCGTAACCCATTCCAGCGCTGAGATAATGCGTAAAAATGCTGGAAATGTATATATTAGATATCACAAAAGTGTTTTTTTTTCAATAAATTTTTTGAATAGCCATACTATAACAATAAAACTTGTATACATTATATTCAGGATTTACGATTGTTGCTCTTTCTGAAAATAATTCTTTTTTTTTCAATCCTTATTTTAATTTTAGACGATGTATGTACGTGAATGTAGCAATAATTTTTTCATAAAATCCGTCCTCTTTGCCAATCCCTTTAAAGATATGGCGTGATAGTTCGTTAGTCTACGTTGAAAAAATATGCTTAAATTTATAGATTCAAACACAGGCAACATTCTTAAAAATATCAACTTATTTACTAAAAAAATTGTAGTCACTAACTTAACAACTTAATAACTATATTGGATTACCATTTTATAATGAAATTATAAACCTGTTGAATCATTATGGTTTTTTTACATCATATTTATAACGGTGTTACTTTTTACCATCACGCCGTAATGTCGGAATCTTAAACGTCCTCATTACGACGACGGTTTAATGTTACACATCGTTATTTACGTAATGACTGTACTTCTCAGGCTTTTTATCATCGTATTGCGAATATCGGAGTTATTTTCGGGTTATATTGATAAAACCACATACGAATATATATTTTTATACAGGGTGACTGATACATCATGCGAAATATTTAAAGGCCGGTGTAATTTTCAATTTGGGAGGCGGGTGTGGGTACCTCCGCTCCGGGAACCGGCAACCATTCGTTGTATAACCGACACCTCTCCCGCAGGTCACCCCAAGTGATTAGCTACGTTTGGTGACTCAGCAGGGGTACCCGGCTTCATTGGGTGAGGTTTGTCCAGGTCTTTGCAACGGATGCGTCTGCCCACCAACTGCGTGGAGGACCGGATCGAGAGGGGCCGGTTTAGGGAGAGACGGATTCATACGTTCGTCACTTCTGGACACACTGACCTCCAGATTCCTACACACCCCTCATGCCCTTTTTCTTTCCAGAATTTCCTCTTTCCTTCAAAAGACCCTCCACACAGCATCCCGTAAGGTTATATAGGCCCTTTGTTGCCCAATTTTTTTTATGTTACCTCAATACTATTCTTTTCAGTTGCTACATATGATATTGATACTTATGTACACAATGGTTTAATATCTAGTTGAAGCCACATTGCATTTTGAAATCTAATCTATAAAAAATAATCATTTCATTATTTCTCACATTAGGAGTTCTTGCTTTTGTTTTTCAAATATATTATCTCAGTAACTGCATAAAATTAACATAATTAACTACCTACGAGTATTTGCTTGTACATCTTCTTTATTCCGTCATTTAATATTTCGTACCAAATACCAGTCTCCCTGCACGCCACTAATGAAAAGTTAATATGTATTTATTAAGGATAAAATAATGTTACATATATCTGTAATACCGCCATAAGCCTTTATGTGGGAATCAATTTGATAAAAGGTGTTTTTGAAATTGTGAAAAAGAGTACCTTTTGTTATCTCGTGTTAACTCTGCACTGGAAGTCTCTGGCTTTTTTGTCTTTTGTTTTTGTTTTGTTATTATTCTAAACTTGAAGATGCTGAGCGAAAGGCCTTTTGAAGAAAATGGCAGATAAACCTGGGTCTTTAACAATAATAATAATAATAATAATCGGATGATTTTTATAGCGCGGTTTTTGTGAAAAATCACCTCAAGGGCGCTGGAAGAAACCTATATTGAGGGAGGGATTACGTTAAAGCTGGGTAAGGCGTTCCGAAACCAAGATATTTCTTAAACTTGATGGAAAATACCTGGAAACGGATAAACTGAAGTGCTTAAAGACGGTTCAATTCACAAATAAGTTAGGTATCTACTCGAAATGGATAGAACTGGGATAGTTTGGGAGCTGGTAGGACTAGTGACAGGGCTAACACTGCCACCTCAGGGCACACGTGCAGCTGTTGGAAATGGAAAGCGACAATGGCTGTGGGAAATGTGAAGAGGGTTAAAAAAATCCATACACCAATGCTGGTAATATCGCGCCTTGATGGTAAGAAGGCTCGGATACCAGGGGAGCCATTGTGTGGAACCAGGAGATTTCAAGAGAATCAAACATCCAATGACAACCCAAATGAAACAGGAGAAGGCACAACGAGTGCTTGCGGGAGCTAACGCGCGTTTTACTCTACCATCTCAATATCAGATAGCTAGGGAACCACGATGTGGAACCAGGAGATATACCAAATACCCTGTGACCTATGACAACTCTCGTGAACTATATTCTTCCTCTTCGTATGGTGGAGGAGAGTTGGAGGAGGTTATAGTGGGATGCTGAGTCATTTAGTTCAGCACATATGAATCTCCTAAAAACTCTTGAAGGGGACATTCCTCTACAATGTATTCTGTTATTTGAATATGTCCACATTCACAAAGTTCGGAATCCTTCAGGCCACATTTATGCATCATATACTCACAACGACTACGACTGTTTCGGATGCGGGTTAATGAGGTCCACGTCTTCTTAGGGAGAGAAAATCCTGACTCCTGGCAATTTGTTAGTAGGATCCACAATAAGGTGCTTGTTTTTCACTCTGAGATCTGCCACTGAGTTTGTTGCAACTCTTCAGGGGAGTGTCGTGATAGAAGCAGTCTTTCGCCTTCAGTCGAAAACGGTTTCCTGGACGTGAGGCGGCTGGCCAGGAGGTTTGCAACGTCATCCTGAAGTGGAATGTTACTATTTAGGGCATGTTTGCATTCCCTGAGGGATGATTTTAACTATATTAAAGGTACTGGACTAAGGAATAAGGGAAGCATGAGAAATAGCACAATGGGCCTATGGCCTGAAATGGGTATCAAATGTAGGAGCCAATGAAAGTGATGCATTTGGTGTGTAGGTATAAAAAAAGGCTACACTGTGCGTTGATGCGATTTGCTGTAGTATGTGTGAACAATGTTTGCGAGACGCGTTGTGCACGATTTCTTACTAATAATGGTTCATGGCTCATCTCCCTCGTTTCTATTATCAGTATAAAAAAATCGGTTACATTAAGAAAGTCAATGGATTGATTGACTAACCGAACAGGAACGACATTCCGGTTTGCTCCAGCCAAAAATAGCGTTCTGCGTAAACAGCGACCAAGTCAACACAAACAAGTTTATTGCAGCGATTAGTCAATTCTAGAATTGATACAACCTATATGAAATTGGCTCGGCTTAAGTCCCGGTTTGTCAAAAGTCGGTACTTCCCAAAGCAGTCCACAGCTGGAGCCAAAGCGGGGTCCTTTATTCAAATTAGTTTGCGGACTCTTTACAAAACGGTGATTTATGGTAAATTAAAAAAAGGTTCGCATAAATCTGTGGAAGGCGTTTAGTATAGAGTTGGGGGAAAGCGAAAGCGGGCTCTGTGGTGTAGTCGTTATATAGCTAACCATAGTTCAAGAGATTGCGGATACCAAGTCATTGGTAGCCATGATTTAAACCTATGTGGAATTCTTAAGCTTTTTAAGGTAATTTTATAAAAATTCTCCGCTCTTAAAATTGAACAATTAAAATATAAATGTTTAAAATAAATTTCAACCTTTTTTCCACTAATCTTCTAATATAGTAACAATGGTAAAAATCTTATCTTAACAGCTTAAATCTCTGCATATAAAAATGAATGTTTGTCTGTCTGTCCTCGAATTTCTCGAAAATTACTCGACCGCTTTCGCTGAAAATATCACAGTTTGTTCTTTTTAGTTCTGGGAAGGTTTAGAGAGTATTTTGAATGAAATCCAATATGTAAAACTGTTGCTATGAAGTTTTGAAATTAGTATGAAATACATTGAACCCACCATGTTGTATTGAGGTTAGCCCATAGATATACCACTCTCACTATGCCACAGATTACATATTCAAAAGACGAAAGTTTGTTTGAGTAGAATATATTTAAAATGGAAAACACAAGTAGGTACCTACTTAAGAACTTTATTATTTAGATATACGAGGTTTGTTCAAAAGAAAAGGTGAATTTTCAATTTTCGCGGGCTGTGTACATTCGATTATCGATTTTTTTGTTGTTTTGTTGGTATACATATGTTTATCGTATGTTAGCATTATCAGCCATTTTGGATTAGTGGTTTGTTTTTGACAACTGGAAAGGTTAGTCACATTTTTGTGTGTTCTTCGATTTTTCACTTTTGAAAAAAATGGATCAAAGAATATGTATTAAATTTTGCGTTAAAAATGGAATAAAGTGCTCCAACTCACTTAAAATATTGACTGTTGCATTCGGCGAGTCTACTTTGCCTCAAAAAAGTGTTTATAAGTGGTACAAGCGCTTTACAGAAGGCCGAGAAGATTTTAATGACGATGAGCGTCCTGGAGTTGCAACCACGTCAACAATCGAAGAAAACATCGAAAGGGTGAAGAAAATGGTTTTGGAAAATCGTCGAATCACTATTAGGGAAGTTGCAGAGGATGTTGGCATATCAATCGGCTCATGCCATGAAATTTTCTCTGATGTTTTGGACATGAAACGTGTGGCAGTGAAGTTTGTTCCGAAATTGCTAAATTTTGAGCAAAAGCAATGTCGCATTAGTATCGCTCAGGAGTTGTTGAATGACGTCAACGACGATCCAGATTTTCTCAAAAGGGTCATAACTGGTGATCAAACGTGGGTATATGGTTATGACGTCGAAACCAAGGCCCAATCATCCCAATGGAAGCGGCCAGAAGAGCCAAGACCGAAAAAAGCACGCCAAGTTCGATCAAATGTGAAGGTTTTTCTCACTGTTTTCTTCGATTACAATGGCGCGGTGCATCATGAGTTCTTACCAACAGGTCGTACGGTTAATAAGGAATACTACAAGGAAGTTATGCAACGTTTGCGTGAATTAATACGGCTCAAACGATCGGAATTGTGGAAAAACAAATCATGGATTTTGCATCACGATAATGCACCAGCTCACACGTCAATGCTTGTTCGTGATTATTTGGCCAAAAACAACACCGTAATCATGACTCAACCACCGTATTCACCAGATTTGGCTCCCTGCGACTTTTTCCTATTCCCGAAACTGAAGAGACCAATGAAAAGAAAGCGTTTTGCCACAATTGATGAGATAAAGTCAGAGTTGAAGAACGAGGTGATCGCCATACCGAAAAGCGCATTCCAGAAGTGCTTCGAGGATTGGAAGAAGCGCTGGCATAAGTGCATTATATCTGAGGGGATTACTTTGAAGGGGAGAAAATGGATATTGATGAATAAATAAATACTTTTCGAAAAAATTCGAAATTCACCTGTTCTGGTGAATGTTTCTTTGTTTCTTTGTTTAGAGATAGTAATAGCCGACACAAGGCATTACTTTCTTTGTCAAATCAATTATGGCACCCAAACGACAAGCAAGAATTCACAACTTCATAACTTTATTCCAAAAAAATAAATCTCGAGTAAGGCCGGGTACACATCAGCTATTTTTCGATAAAACTATGTTTCTTTGAAATGACCTGCCAGGTAAGTATGTTTCTGTATCTGTTTGTACATAACTAGATAGAGAATAGGAAGTAATATTTGTACAGCGCCTTGAGGTGATTTTTCACAAAAACAGAGCTATACAATTTATCAATTATCATTATTATTATTATAGTGCTTCTGGAACCAGGTACCAGTCACCTCTGATCTAGAGCCCAAAATACCTGAAAAAACCATTGACGCCATGCAGAAACGGGCGGTCCGTTTGATGGATTCTCCTATCTTAACAAACGGATTGCAATCTTTGTAGTATAGACGTCAGATGGGAATGCTGTCCTTACTCTATAGGTATTTCAATGAAAGATGCTCTTAAGAAAGAGTGTCATTGATTCCTTCGGCACCGGTGCACACTAGTGCACAGTCAGAAAACACGCCAAACGCGCGTCCAACATTTATACATGGTTGACATTTGTCATATGAAAACGGGTTGCTTCTACACCTTGTTCCTGTGATCAAAACCTGGACTGTGGAATAATTTCCCAGGCTCTGTGTTTCCTCCCTACTACAACATGTGTCTCTTTAAGATTCAGGTTCACTCCTTCCTTTCCTCCAAAAGACTCTCTACACAGCATCCCCACAGATGACATACACCTTGAGGAAAAATATTTAATGTTATTTCACACTTAATGTATATAAAATCTCTTTCTATAGTGGTAAATGAGGTCAGTTTTGTCATACAGCATTCAGAATTGACACGTTGCTTGAAGTGGCTTTAGCCGTGTTTAATGACCAGATCTCAAAATTCATACTTCCCAACCTTCCTCTTCCCCATTTCCGTCCCTTCCTTACTCCCTCCAGTCTCACAACATACCCCAAATGCGATACTATTCGCCCCCTAGGCCTGGAGCCTGTTCGGGCATATCTAGTTAGTGTAAGGCTATTATGTCCCGGAACATGGAGAATACGATAATAGGCCCATTTTAAGACGGTTCTTATTAAAATACCATCGTCAATTTATATGATAAAACCACTCAATAACCTAGAGAACAGATGAACGCCCCTGAAAACCGTAAAATTTGCATGACTAACCCTGTTTTGTGTTAAAACTCACTCATATAAACAATGGCTTTCAAGATGGCGGTCCGTTTCGCATATTCAACGGCGAGGGTTGCGAATTGTTTCTCGAAAACTCTGCTACATATGTTTTTTTAATGAGCTTACGCTGTCATTGAGATATTCATTAGTTTATTTATTTATTTATCAACTTATAGAATGGGCTTCTGCATAGCTTTTACATAGAATTAGTGCATTCTAAAGAGAAAATAGTAACAAGTTTTAAAATTATAAATAACACAATAATAAACGATGGTTCCTGTAGTATTTGTTGCATTATGAAAATTTATCAATATCATTTACATATATACATATTACCGTATACCTCTTATTGATAAAATTCATGCAATATAAATTAGAAAAAACAGAAAGAAAATTAAAATAATTTTATAATGATCTCAATCGATCAACACGCCCCCGACAACAGTCCATCGTGTTCGCAGCGCCATTAAATAGCAATGTGGATAGATTGACAACTATTCTTGAGACGTCATCAAAATCATTCAAAACAGTATGATGTTCTTAACGGTCAGCACCCGAAAATATGCACTTCTGCTAACTCATGAAATACTCTGAATGATTTATCTTTAAATTTAATACGGGTAATTAGGACAATCTATAAGGTTTAAGAGACAAAAATCTTCAAACTGTAATATGTTACATTCTATATGAAATGTGTAGTGGAATTTTAAGTAAAACGTTTCAAAATTGCCTTCACTGGTTTTCAAACTGCACCTATTTTCACACATTTGGAATGTATTTAGTTGAAAAATAACTAATCCTTTATTTTTTGATTTTTGTCTTTTGAAACCTTAATTACTTGTGTAGAATTTTCATATAAATCATTTGTAGTATTGCTTGAGTTAGAAAACTACGAAATGATGGACCGTAACAAACAACACTACCAATCGGGTCCGTTTTTATGTCGCAAAAAATATCTTACTTTAAAAATGTAATTTACTACAAAAACTTTATTTCTTTTAAATTGCTAAAACTAAGTTAGACGGTGAACGGATCCTAGTTCCTCTTTGTTAATGAAAGAATTCATAAAAGGTAAAAATATGTTTTAGATATGGTACTGAATATAGTCCTAGAAATGTTCCGTTTTCTTCCGTGACGGTTGGCAACCCTGTTTACGTCCGTTTCGTATTGTTTTCTCCGGTCAGAGAAGCAAAAACATTTTAATACTCTGAGTAAATCTTAAGCGAACGATAACTGTCGGGTGTCCGCACTGAACAGATAACCCCTAGAATTGTGACCTATACCGAATTGAAAGAAAACTGATGTCGCCGTACATAAGACCTTTCGACTCCTGGGCCGCAGGCATAGTGGCGTGCACATAGTTTGTAATCAGGGTAGGCAGTAGGAAAAACAGATAATTAATTGATACATTATTTTGAAAGAAAGCCAACTTGATATTATCGATATTTCGTTATCAAGGTTATTCTAATCAGTAGATGTACCAACAGATGGCACTGATTGCCACATTTGCTGGCATTGCCGAAAAGCACTTCTTTTTAGATACTAACACAAACGAATCGGACCTTGACGCGCATTGCGCACACATTTCACACGTTCCTTTTAATATATAGAATAGATTCAACATTTGAATATGACGTGGATGTCCTTTTGCAAAATTAATTAGTTCCTGCCTTCGACGCGTTATAGTGGTTCGGTCAGAGTGGCGCGCGCGGCGCTGCGTTTCGCGTTTGGGACTTCGCGTATATTTTTGAAAGTGAGGATTGATTTCTTGTAATAATTTTATGCATTTTAATAGTATCAACATTTTTATGCCAGTAACGTGTAAATAGGCAGTGCTTATGTGCGTATATGGACGGCACGTCTCTGCCCAGACAGACCAATGAAAATAATAATAATTTTTTTTTATTTATTTCGCCGAAAGTAAGAAAAAAATTAGCATACTGCCGGCACACGAACAAGTCCGTAAGGCCCTTCTACCGGTTTGTCTGTTCAGTGGCTGTCGGGATGTGGTTCGAAGAGAAGAGAATGATTATTTTGAACTACGGCGTCTGCCGGTGGTGGCGAAAGGAAATGATGTGGAACGTTATTCAAAAAACTAATACACAGGCGACGGGCAACGGAGGCGTTTGTAATTTGTTGCCCGGCTGCCTATTGTTGCTGTGTTATTATTTCATGGTGGTTTATAAATTGGCAGAGTCGCCAGATTGTTAAAAACCGCAACACTTGGTTAAAATGATTCGAATATCAAATCAAAGTTGTTACTCTCGATATCGCTATAGTGAGAGAAAACCATTCAAAATTTAAAAAAAAACAGAACGGTTGCGTGAAATAATGACAAATTTTATTAGCTGCTCTGGGTATTTTCCACTGAAGAGATAAACGATAGCAGTATGTTGTGGGCGTGTCCGTGTGCCCAAAGTAAATTCATTTTTCCTTACTTCCGGTGCAGTTGATAATAATAATAATAATAATAATAATAATGTTTTTATTTAATTTCTAATACAATTACAAACATGTTATATTTAATACGTAAGAGAAATTACAGGTACTTATTTAATATTTGTAAAACAATGAAAAAATATACTAAAAATAAAAAAATAAAATAAATTCAGAGATATTTAAATAAATTCAGGCAGTGGTGAAGATCGCGTCAATGAGAAGAGATTCTTTCAAGAATCAATAGAATTTCCCTTTTGAATCTTTCCTCACTGACGCAAAATATGTCGATATCCTGTGAGATTTTGTTCAGGAGCAATATACTCCTCCCCACCGGGAGAACCATTGGCAGGTTGGTTCTACAGGTAGGAAGATAGAATAATCTATGACGACGCTGTCTTAGATAGTCATCAGGAACATAAAGACTTATGCGTTCTAAAATAGCTGAATTCTCAAAACAAAAATTCTCAATTCTCAAACCCTTTCTAGGAATTAGCTGTTCAGTGGTGTTTTACAATTGTCATTTTCCCTTGAAACTATTGTTTTTTATTGTGATTACCGCGCAAGAGTCCAAATGCCTGGAGCCAGTGAGACTATGGCATCCGCAATTGGCGTATGTTGCGAGGCTGGTGGTTGGAAAAGGGAAGATATGGAAAAGAGGTAGGTGGGAAAGTACCTGACTATTTAGATCTGGTCACTAAACACGGCTAAAGCCACTTCAAGGATCGTTTAGTGGTGCACCAGAGCGATACTCTTATCTTGGAAACGACGTTCCAAAATTCACCATAATACATCGGCCACAATTTTTTTTATTGCTAACTATGTGACTTAAGTATCGTTTTAAGTTATCTCGGAGCAGCAGAGATGAAAATTAAATGAACAAAAATTTGGGCGCTGGTATGGAGGGCCGTTAATATAACTTAATTTCCTGAAAACTTAAAAGATTTTCAAAGAATCCTCAGCAACACCTTTCGGGCGTTGAGTGCGCTGACCGGAATGCGCTGCTGTCGTTCGGTTAGGATTTATGAAGCATTTCCCACCCAAATATGGCGTCGGCGGCCATCTTGAAAGGCTGCCATTACCGGGGCCTGTCGCCTGAACGCGAGGTATGCAAAATGATGCGTAGGTACTGAACACTTTTTAGCGGGAGGAAAGTGCTGAACCGTATAAACTTGGCTTTCTCATATGGAAATACCTTATTGCTGAACAATGTAACAGGTACTTTCTTTCAGAGTTTCAAATAGGATCCATCTCAAGAAGTAGGGGTTCGCATTGACACGACCAGAAGCCGCTTTAAGATTAAACGAAATGTAATTCGCGTTCACAGATGGCGCTAATTTTAATAATTTAGAAGAAAAAAAAAACGCTTTTAGAACTTAATGCTTTTAAATATTGAGATGAATTGTTTGTTGGCGAGTGTACATACGGAATATGAAGTAGAATAAATTGTTATTGTAAGTTTAAAGCTCAAGTCTGTTCAATGTTCTTTCAAATATCATAATGGTTAAAAAGAAAGCATTTAAGTAGTTTGATTTCAAAAATTTAATTTTTTGTTAACGCTTTTTGTCTAATATACAATAGAATGATAAAAACGATAGCATTCTGTAGTTTAATCTTAGATAGTGCAGTTTTGTACAGCTCATATATTTCAGAAAGAATAAAACTAATAAAGCATTACGTAGTTTGAAACTAAATGAAGTTTTTTTTCGCCTGTGTCGCTTTTAGCGTGGGGGATGAACAAATTGTGGGTCACGAAGGAGAAGTAAAAAAATAGCCGGACACGGAAATTAATGTTTGGAAAACATTGTTCTAGGTCAACGCAACTATTATTTCCATCATGAACTATGATGCTTTGAAATATCTATTTTATCCCGTGTAGTCGTACTAGGTGTGGTTTTAATAGAGTTTGTTTTAATATAATATGTGTTACATTAAGTTGAACTCCTTTTCGTTTTTTTATGCTACGATACGATACGATTGTGCCACCCACAGAGCAAATAATGCATAGAGATACCCTAGGGGACGAAACCAAAATAAAGGACGCGAGGGGCGAGCTAGACGTGTTGCTAATTTAAATAAAACAGTAACTAAGTAAAAAGGTTCAACTTGTACAAAAACCGAATATTTTGTTAGAGTGCATATTTAGTTAGACTGGCAAAACAAACGTTGACGGCAGTGAACATGGCTGGTGTCAAAATGGGTCTCACGTGACTTTTGACGCCAGCGGTCAAAATGGTACTTTGAGCACATCTATTCATTCTGACGTCAGTGGTACCACCCAGTAAGAAGCACTCCTGTCCCGGTGCGAACAGTATATCAGAGGTCACTTATTTGTTAGGACTTGGAACACGTGCTCTGAGGATGGGAAGGAGATTGGACTGTAATCAGCCGGTATGCATGGCAACCTTGAGCCACTATATAATGGATTAAGGATTATTTCTTTTTCTTTTCATGTTCTTCCTTTGCCGTGCCGTTTCTAGGTTTTTCCTTTTTGCTACATATTTAAATTCTCGAATTAATTTTCGCCACTACCTTACCTTTGTCTGGACAGAATTATTATCTTTTTTAATACTTTCCCTGGACACTTTTAAGAAAGTCCGGATAGTGTTGGACTAAAAAGCCCCTCGCCGCGCAAGAAGTCGTCCTGACCAAAGCGGAGAAGGTTTTGTTATTTAAATGGGTTCGAGTAATGAGGTTTTGTTCGCCGCAGATTTATAGGCCCAAGGCCCGAGGCGAGAATTACACTACCATACTGCTCACCGAGTCCGTGGACAGAGTGGGGTCGATGTAAGGTCACGCTGTTTGACGAATTGATTGTGTGAATCGACGGAAATCAAACATTATGGTACAATTTGACAAATATTATAGATGTAGATTTTTTTAAAATTCTTATACATAGTTAATTTCGTGCTGACCTATATTTACTTACTAAGGTTACGCACGTCTAAATATGTTCGCAATACTTCTTAAAAATGGAGATAAAAATTAAGGAATATTCATAGCCATATCATTTTTATAATGCCCGTAAGTTACAACTTGGCATGCTTTACTAACGAACGTATTAATATGAAACGCAAATATATATGTCTACAGTAGCTACGCCTCCTGTTGTTAATAATAGAACTGCTATTTAAAATACGTTAAAATATAGCATACGTGAAATATGGAAAAAGTATCTAATTGAAAAATTGGCCAGTGGCGAAAATTTTAAACCGCTACAAAGTGATCGAAACCGGGCCAAAAAATAATTACGTAGAACAAAATGAACTTATGGTTTACATACCAAATTTAACGAGTAAGATAATCCGAATAAGTCTTTCCTTATCGAACACGCATTTAATCGACTATTTATGTGACTATAATTTACTCACATGCCGAGATAAAATTCAATAATTTTCGAGTCTAACCACAAAAAATCCCGCTTAGTTAATGCAGGTTTTGCAGCTTGAAAAAATCTTTTCTTTGCATAATTTTTAAAAATATCCTATGTTATGATAGTACCTATATTTGTGCCTCGTTCTATGGAGGAATATTCGCTCATGGATTGCCCCGGAGAAAGACCACCATGCCTTTCCTCGCCGGTGCTATCAACTGAGTTAGCATGTTTTTAATTATTTCAATATTTCTGCAAATATTTTAGATATGCCTCTACAATACATTTATAATAATAATACTTGGATGATTTTTATAGCGCCGTTATTGTGAAAAATCACCTCAGTAATCGAATGTAGCAGAAAAAAATGTTTTTGTCTAAAAATGTATTGCGTATCTACATGCCGAGTTGTGTGGTAGTGAGCGACAAGAGTGCGGGGTTTCGTTCGCCGTGCCACGATGCGCGGTCGTCAGTAGTAGCCGGCTGTCTGCCGACAGTAATGAACTTATCATGCGTTTTTTGCGTGGCCGATGTTTTTTTCTTCATTAGCAATTATACACAATATTTTCCTTATAATATGTACATATGTACTATTAATAAAATGATTTACATTAATCAAATGTAAATTATTAATTTTTATCCAACTTAAAAATCAATAAACTATAAATGTTTTCACTGTACACTGAGTGTACAGCTTCGGAACTCGGGGGATTTTCTAGTACCGTAAGGGAGGGGTCATGTTAATATCAATATCTCCTTCCCCCTGTCATTTCCATCAGACTCGCGAGGTACCCCAACTGAAAATGCCATAGTCCAACTGATTACGAGCAATTGGAAGTATTTTGCGGTTTTTACATTAAAAAATAAATACGAATTACAATCACTTGTCGCAGTATGAACGGGCTTGGGAAGGACGAGGGTGACTATAATAGGTATTAAAGTTGGTTAAAATGGGGTCAAAGGGCAGATATAAGATTCTACAGACTACAAATACATTTTCCTGCCCAACCGAGCGAAAAGCCCATTATTTATTAGCCAACTTTAACCCTTAAATAGTACAACAATAATAATTATCATCATGAGCCAGATTTATCGGATGAAGGACAGCGAAGGAGATCACAAGAAAGAGCCCAACGTAGTTCCTGACAAATAACATTACCTAGAGGAGGTCATTAAAAGTAACTGCGGCATGATAAAGCTATTCTTTCCATTTTATTATTATTTTCTCTACTTCTGCTTGTAACTTATCTGAAATGAGGGCGATTCGCAAAAAGATAAAACGGAGACGCTGCGGAATATATTATGTGTATAAAAAAGGAGTTTTTTTTGCCACTTATTATTATGTGGAGGACGATCTTTGAAGGAGGGCTTCAAAGATCGTCGAGTGGTTAAGATCCTCGGCTCCGGATTCGGAAGTTACGTTTTTGAAATTCGTCTTGCAGAAATGAATTTAATTTAATTTAAATGTAACAAAAAAACTTTGTTTTAACACATTTTTTTTATTTTATATGCCGACCGGTTTCGGAACAGCCGTTCCGTCATCAGGGCAAAGTATATACTTTTTTAATTTAATTGATAGGCGTGTGTTAATTCACATACAATCAATTTTATAAAATATATATTGTGTATTTTTGCTGCAAGTTCCAGAATGGTGGATACTCTCAGTATCGCCTTTGTGAAATACCACCATTTGAAATCGAAACGTCGCTTGAAATGGTTTTAGCCATGTTTGATAACTAGATCTGAATCAGGTACTTTATGATCTTTATCATCCCCGTCTCCTTCCCACATCCCCTACAGCCTCACAGCATACCCGCATTGGGGATTACTGAAGCTCTCTGGCTCCGAACAGTACTTTTGTATAGTAATAGGTAATTCTACAAAACGACATTTATTACAGAATCCTTGTTTAATTCTGTATTAAGGGCCAGTACTCAAAAATGGCCCTGGGCATTAATTTGTAGGTTGCTTACCCAATCAATACCAAAAATGATTTATCTTTTAATTCTATAAGAGTAGTTTTTAAAATGTACATGGTTTCAAAAAACTGAGCTAATTCTCAAACAGTATTTTTTAAATTCTATGAATCACGCACCAAGATGAACCAGTTTGAAAATGCTTGCAGTTTGAAAACCAGTGAAATCAATTTTAATCATCTTACCTAAAATTCCAGCACATATTTCATACTGAATTTTAAAGATAACATTTTGAGGATTGTTGTCTTTTGACTAATTTACCGTATAGAATTAACAAAAAAAATCATTCGCAGTATTTCTTGAGTTAGCACCTACAAAATCTGTAATTTTGGTGGCTGACCGTTAATTTATGTGTACTATTTCACATAAATTAATTTGAAAAATATATCAAACATTTTAGCGGCAAATTCCAGAGTCGTAGATACTCTCAGTATCGTCCTGGAAAGACCACAATTCAAAGTCGAAACGTTGCTTGAAATGGCTTTAGCCGTGTTTGGTAACTAGATCTGAATAGCCAGGTACTTTACAACCTTCCTCTCCCCCATATCCTCTCCCCATATTCTACAGCATCACAGCATACCCGCATTGGGGATTACTTAGTCCCACTGGCTCCGGACAGCAGAGGCTTCTTACGATATTAGCGTTAAAAAAGTCTTATAGTCATTGACACATTTTACAACACCACATTTACTACAGCAAAGTTCTTATTGAATTCTGCAATAATTTATATATTACGGTAGTTAAGTTACATGACGCTAATTAAGTAGAAAAAAATTAACAGTTACTAGAAAACTGTTAATTAAAAAGAAAATTTGGTAAAAAAAAATACCAAGCGTTTATCACGCCAGCATCTCAACAGGCCAAAAAAAACTGTGTAACCAAAATTAATTACCCACTTAATTATATTATTTTCTCGGGTTTTCCAACTAGCAAACCCAAATCATTGTAATCCCGCCCACTGAGAAAAACATCACCAAAAAAATACGTGACCGAAGAATATTCATCACAAATCTTTTTCCATGTTGTGTTTCTTAATTCACTCCCGGGAGAAACTTGGGGGGGAAATAAGAAGCGGGGGGAAGGGCGGCCATTTCCGGCGCTAACATTCCCCGCTTCCGCGTTCCTATTTTATTATTCTAATGTCACATTTCCCGCCAAGAATCCCGTGACGTAGTGTCGGTGTTGCCACTGTGATAAACAACAACTGGCGCCAAATTTATTTTTCTTTTTTTTTTGTAGGACAATAATATGTCAGATAAAATATTACGCTATATTGTTAAAAGCTAGAAAAATTGTGCCAATTTCTTACGTGATGGTTTGCAACTTCTTAGGGTTGCAACTGCCTAGAGCCAGTGAAACCATAGCTCCCTCTTTTGGATCATCACAATGCGTTTGTCACCAAACATGGAGAAAGACATTTTAAAGCGTCTTGTATAGAGCTAGCAGATTCTTCTATAGTGATCAACTGCTAACCCTATTCAAATCTAAAATACGTCCAATAGTTGAATTTGGAAGCCTCATCTGGATCTGGGTTGGAGCTCCCAGCTTGATCTGCTGCTGGATTCTGTGCAAAGGAGGGCGTTTCGTCTGGTTAACAATCCGTCGTTAACAGACCGATTGCCATCTTTAATGCACAGACGCAATGTAGGTACGCTGAGTCTATTCTACAGATATTTCAATGGAACTTGCTTGAAGGAGCTAGTAGGGTTGGTCCCCTCCGCGCCGGTGCACACGTGCGTGGAACTCGACGAACTCGAGCAGAATACCCGTTCACAGTTGACGTTGCCTTCTGAGAACGGGTCGTTTCCCCGACTCGTTTTTTTATATAAGTCGGCTCTTATGTCTCCCTTTCATGGTACATTGGCCTCTTTAAGGCCCGCATTACCAAATCCCTTCCTCACAACGTTGCCCAACTGGGTGGCGATTTAATTCCCCTGTCTGCACACCGTACAAACAGGGATCGCTCTTGCCTTTGGAGTCGTCTTTCTACCACTCTGGAACGTGTCGTAAAAGTATTATGTTCTGTTTATATTTAATAGAACACCCACAAATTTGATTTAAATCATTTTTTCACGCCGGGTTTCGAACTAGCGACCTCTGGGTCCGGATTCAAGGATTTTAAACGCTCTGCCACGGAGATCGTCAAACATCATCCTTCCCAATGTAATGCAATAACGTTATAATACGATTGACGCGCGTAACCTTCGTAAGTAAAAAAAAAGTAGAGGTAGGTCAATTCAGCATTTTTTCGGCTACCTGCTTTTTTAATGAAATGAAAAATGTGTACAACCATAGCTCTTTATATTTTGTTTTATTTTTATTTATTATGGAGACCAACAGTTTACGTAAAAACATATAATAAATAAGTAAACTAAATAACTAACTAACCATCACGCCGTTTCCCCGCAGAGGTAGGCAGAGGGGACGGACCGCCAAACAACTCGATCTTGGCATACACTGCTTGCTTCATTCACATTCATACATCAAAAGAGAGCCAATGCTAGTACACTATTTAGCACGCACTCTGTCTCTCTTACACTGCCTGACATTATATTTCTCTATTCCATTTGATCGAACTGAAAATGTCATAATGATGATGAATCAAATATATGTATCTATTTGTAATTTATGATCAAAATGTTCAGGCATTTGGACTACAAACATCACATTTCTTGTGTTTTTCGTTTTTCTGGGATGCATATATGATATATGTATTTATTTTTCATATTTCCGACAAAGCAAGCATTTTCAAAGAGATCTCTCTCTAAATGGAAACCATACGGAAAACCGCATTCTTCGTTGTGTTTATTTGCGTAAACAATGTACCCCGAAATCCTCCGCAATTCTCACGAAATATATCAATTCTTTTCCTCGAGGAAATATATAGGAGAATCCGTCTTATATATAATTTCACTTTATTTTTTCCGTCCTCCCTCAAATTGGTGCCTCTTTCGCTCCTCTATCATTCCTCACATAATAAGGGCGGAAGCTCGCACATGCCTCCAGCTACTAACCTCTCAGCCAGTGGCGTGCGTTGCTCTATGTTATCTACGTCCAAGCGAAATATTTCTATCTGATGGTACTGTAAAATAGGATATCAGTATAAAAAAAAGAAAGACCATCATTCAGAATCGAAGCGTTGCTCGAAATGACGTTTCCCGTGCTTGGTTGGTTTTGAGCAGATATGAATTACCAGGTACTTGCCAACGTCTTTCTTTCCCATCTCCTTCCCTTGCCCACTCCCTTTAGCTTCATTACAAACCCTGATTTTGGGATGCCATAGTTCTACTGGCTCCGGAGTCAATAGTAGCACTTGGACTGGGGGTAACAAATTCACTCCTAACTTTTGTATATGGAATGTTACACATCCTCTCTACCTACCCCAGCGGAAAAACGCCATGATGGTTAGTTAAATAGAAATCTTTATTCGTTTTATTGGAATAACTTATTGAAGCTTTTAAACCTTATTGTAATATTCATTCATTGAAGAAGATAATATTAACAAATCTCAAATGAATCATGAAACAGGTACACTAGATTATAAATATATTCGCGTAGAACTTAGCAATCATAAGAAAAGCAGCCAATGATATGGGAAATAATTAAGGATAATATTGATTAGTCTTAAATTTGACGTATGATATCGATAAAAATGACGTAAAATAAACATGTCTCATTAGCTCAGCGGTTACAGCGTTGTTTCGGTAAGACAGAGGTCCCAGGTTCGATTCCCAGATGCGACTGACACCTTTTTATTTGCTGTGTCTTTTTCTGTTTCATGATTCATTTGAGATTTGTTAACATTATCTTCTTCGAAGTTATCTTTATATTAGTTTTTCCTTGGGAAAAATATGCGGCACTTTAGTATTTTTGTACCGCATGCCTCTGCTCTCATCTAAAGTATATTTGTCCCGAATTCTTTTTATTTCGAGTTCACCACAGAGAGATACCCTCTGAAAGCATTCCTCTAAGTTCTTATTCAATTTTATTTTTTTGTCTCGCCTCTATTTCAATGTTTTTGCTGTTACTATACAAGGGTTTCAATGACTGGGGTGAGGGTTCTATTGTACCCTTGTGTTCCCATGTTGAATAATGTTGAGTGGTATAACGTAAAAATAATTTGATAAGTTATTTTATTATATAGGGGTAAGTTGTGTTCCTCTGGACAGTCGTGTTTTCTCCTAAACCATTTATTTTAATATTATTTTCGAAACGCTTCCAAATGCGGATCTGATTTGACAACCTGGGCCGTTTGTTTCAACGCATGCTATAGAAAATGTAAGAGTTAAACGGCGTGCTAAAGTTAAATTTCCCTCAAATTGCATTTTTCAAACAATTTAATTGCCTGTTTTACATCGCTTCTGACTTTATCTCTTACTTTCCGAAAACCGATAGTTACTCGGCCATTTTGGCATATTTGACAGTTGTATTGACAGAATTGCTCGCTTCAATGTTTATTCCGATTTGTTTCATGAATAATATTATAGAAAACGATGATAGTGACGACGAATCCCTCATCAATCAAGTAATATGTTTTCGGCGAAAAGCGAAAACATTTCGACATAATATATTAGATACGTTTTCAGGTTTTCACATAATATATTGTGTTTATTTGGAACGATTCTGAATTTTTTGACGCGATATCGTAGGTCGAAAGATCTCGAAATTTGCAATGCCACAAATTCAATATGATATTACAGTTACTGAAAGGCAAAAAAAAATTCCCGGTAATATCGTATACATAGCAGTAGTCACTTATTGTTAAATGCTCACACGAATATGTTTGTAGGAACAAAGCTATCAGCGCCATTGTTATATTCAGCCATATAAGAATATCTTTTAGATACCAGTCTTTTGACAGTTGTTGTTCGTATTTCACCAGAGATCAAATTTAACCGTCGGAGTGGCCGCATTAAAAAATGATACGGCGTGTTTTTTCACTCAATTTGGAGGAATATTCTGCTTTCTCGACTGGCCACACTAATAACTATTACTTCAGCAAATGTAAACACGCAAGTTACTTTAACTGACAATTCAAATTTTAATTTAGCTCACGGTTTAGCTATCTGTTGAAACTGACGGCCCTCAGCCTCTCATATTAAAGTTGAAGTGAGGATTTGGGAATTTATTTAGGAACTATTTTATATTTCCTATTCACTGTGTTTTTTTGTTGTTTTGAAAACTTATGTATGATATTTGAATTCCACATTGGAATGCGTATTATTCTAGAATGCAGTAAGTCTAATAAAGAACTCTTAAAAGACAAATGTAATTGCTTCAAAAATATGTATTCCTATAGAACAGCAAACACTAATTCTGAATATATAATTTTTATTATATATAAATATACATGGAATTTATAAATCGTTATTTAAAAGTGCATAAATAATCATCTCATCAAAACACCTCGCTATGTTGGTACCATCGCATTTGGAACATCTGACGTCAAGTGCGCATTCTGTTTTTGGATTAGTACGGACATTTTCATTGTTCACATTTGTTTTAATTTTTTTTTGCCTAAATTTTAACTTAATTTTTATGACATTAAGCTCTATAATTGTTGTTCAATATAAAAAAATATTATTAATGAATGAAACTACAGTATTCATGAGCAAATCAATTATCAATACGGATATTATGATAATGTTAATGCTCGGTACTATTATTATTCTTCTAGTTAAAGTTTCTAAAAGGGTATATAATTTTATTGCTTATGTTTAGTTATGGTTTACTTTGAATATAATGTAAAATTATGTACGGTAAAGCTCATCCTTGTCTTGACATTTGACATTCTAACCTCAAAACTGTTAGAAATCTACCGGTCATAGATTTGGAGCGTTTTGGCGGGCTTTGAAAAATTGTAACTTTAATTAAATTATTTTATATATGAAACTTTAGAAAAAAAACGAAATATACTGGTATTTAAGCTGAAATGTCATTATTGATAAAAAGTATATAAATAATTGGACTGGAGTTCCTTACTGTACCACTGCTAACTTAACCTTAAAAATGACAAATTATTAAAAGAGATATAAGGGAAACATTACCCCTTGTCCAGAGGAACATGCGTGTATCAATTGTTCTTCTAGACAATTAATTATATACGATGATTTACGGTAAACGTTAAAAATAAAATTTAAAAAAATACTGTTAAAGAGCATTTATGTGAGTACCAAAACACATATTAAGTAAATATGTTTTGAAGAATAACAAATATGTGTACCAAAGGTGTTCAAATGAACGCGACTTGCCCCTGCGTTACGATAACTGGTAAATACTTTTTTTTTAAATGTATTTATTTAAACGCCCAGAGGGCTTTTACATGCGAGTTCAACTTTAATAAATCACATTAAAAAATATATATAAAAAAACATTAACAAAAGTTAATTACACTTGAAATAAGAATAAACTGCACCGAAGCTAATAATACACAGGAATATAAAGGAACAGAAAAATAAAGTATACTTAATTTGATGTCTTTATATTTTTTTATAATAGTTCTTTACATTTAGGTCTTACTGTGATGTTGGGATGGTAGAATAATAGTCAAGGGACTGTAATTAACAAAATGTATATTCACAGTGTGATAATGAAGATACCGGACAACCATGCATGCTCTTTGTATACCTACATTAGTATCGCTTTGGTGCCGTCTCTCTCATACAAGACTTCATTCGCACGTTCATTACACTTAAGCATCAATCACACGGAACGATTTCAACGATGCTATTTATTATAATAATAGTAGTATTGGAATCGCTTCGTATGATTAGGTATTCGCTACGAATAACTTAATTAGCGGATTTTCAACATAAGAGCATGTTCAATTCTTATCGCGATAAACGCGTAATTATGGCGATCAAATGATCTAATTGCCGATACTAGCGTGACCCCTTCACCGCTACGCGGCGCTAGTAAGTAAGTAAGCTTCCCCGGAAGCAATATTTCAAACATTATCACATTATCGCAGTTACGCACACTATAAATCTAATTTTCTGTATGGGATATCCTTTTTTCCCTTTGTCTGGGGCTTTAATGACCAGATATGACAGTTTGAGTAACACATCCTTATACGCGTAGAAAAAAAATAAACCACTGATTTTAATCACAGCGGTGTTGTCATAATAAAATATCAATTGTCCAGTACCTGCGTAATGACATAAAGATTCCACCAAAATACACTTTTTCATCTAATATATTTAATTGTTGAATGTTTTTGGTTTGATTCGTATATTTTTCGACATGTATGACATTTTCTCGCTACTACCTTCGCAGTCTCAGTAGCTCCGTACTCTCCGTACTCCGTGACTCTACTAGCGGATACAGCAAGTAGCGATAACTTGCCGCATCGAAATCGCTAGGCTTATTCATCTCGGAATTCAAAGCGAAACCCTAAACTCATCTCCTCAGACAATCATACCCATAATTCTAAACGATAAAGCAGAAAATCTGTTAGTATGTCTCACGAAGAACTCTCGAGCGGTAAGATCTGGCATCTTGATGCACACACGGTATTTTGTCTGAAGTTTATAAATAGGTCAATAACTATGAGCTGCGTTATCATTTTTACGCAATTTATTGCGTAGACCTTCGATTGAATCTCATATATAGCAATAGGTAGTTTACAAGAATTTGGTCGCTAGTGGAGTGCCGTCCGTTCCTATTTGTTTGGGGTATCTTTTTTTATTTTTTATTACATTACGTAGATACATTTATATAGCATCATTTTTTATTATTTTTTATTTAATTTTTAGAAATAAATAGTACATGCATAAAATGAGTGGTGTACAAATTACAAGGTTTTAGAAAGGATTATTACAAGGATCGGTACCAATGACATGTCTGTCTCTATGTAATATCTAGTAAATGGTTATATAGATTTTACCGGGCGTGGTTACAATGCTGGAGAATGATACATGATAAAGATAAAAAGGTATATGAAAAAAGTGCAGTATATAAGTGTGTGTCTGTGTGTGTGTGTGTGAGTGTGTATGTGTACCTATGTGTCTGAATAGTGCTATGTACTGGAGAGTTGTGATCGCGCATTGATGTTACTACTAATATTTTTCTTAAATGACGGTAAGGAGTCTAAAAATATGTCGAGAATTAGATTGAGACAAGTAATAGAAGTTAACTAATATTGTATAATAACTAATGACAATTGAGAATATTTAAACAAGTGAAAATAATCCAAATGTGTACAAGTGCTATTACTCGTATGTCTTGTCAAGTGGACATTAGTTCCCAGCTAGGTATATTGTCTGTTCTAAGAAATAAAATGCTCTAGTTATGCGTGGTGTAATATTTTGTAATTATTGTTTTTCTTCGATCTATTTACGTGTGTTATGAATAATAGGTACGAATAAATTTAAATGACATTATTTAATAATTTTTCAGAGTCCCCTCTACCCAAGTCAATTAACCATTTGGTTAGGATTGAACCGATGTAAGACTGTCGGCATGCTTACGATAGAAACTAAGTCAGTATCCGTTGCGTAATTAAACTCAAGTATAAACAAGCACATCGTTCCATCCACCAGATTATTTTATATTTTTAATTAATTTAATAAAATCGTAAAAAGTCCTCCATAAAAGCATAATGTATACTTTTTTACAATAATTTTTTTTTATGTTTCGATCGTCTTTTTTCGCACCAACAGTGAATTAAGATCCCACGGATAACGCTTATAATTTAATTTTAAATATTAAAAATATTGTGTTTTCAGAGAAAATATTTTTATTTGTCCGGGGGCATCCACGCTCTTTCTATCGTCCGTGATTGCATTTAATACGGCAGAGTTTTGATGCCCTTTCTAGTACAAGGCTCGTAAATTTCGCGTTTAATATCAGAAATATTTATGAATTTAAAGCCAAAATGGCACTTAAAATGTACTGAAAAATATCGCATCGACCCAAAATACTTTTGTATCTTTATAATATTGCAATATTTACGCAATGTACTTCCCTTTTCGTCATTCGAAATTTTCATATTATATTCAAGTTTTTTTTTTAACTGACCTATAAAGTATAAAGCAGAAATCTTGTTTTTTTTCTCATACATACGAAAACTTTCGATCGATAAGCTCTAGCATCATTTTTTTATGCAAATGTTTTTTTTTGTCAGTGCAAGTAAACTTTTTATTATGTAATATTATTTTCTGTCAAAATGAGAAAATGCACTCTGTCAAAACTTGTTTGAGGCTTTGACTTGTCTTCCTGATGTATGTTTTTGCCATATTTATCATTGCTTTATTATTATCAACTGTAATTTTTCCATAAATTCTATTGTTTCTCATTTCGTGTTATGTTCTGTTGTATTAATTTGTTTATTTTAGTTTGAATTTCTTTCACAAGGTGTCATACTACATGTTTTGAACAGTAAATAATATATTCTTAACACCTACAGGTCATTTTAAGATTTTTTTTTTCGCGGGGGGGCGTTGCCTAAATCGAAATTCCCGAGAGGTTAATACGGAGCCTTAACAGATGAATTGCCGTATACCGTCCGTGAGTGCCTTCAGTTCGGCCAGCTATAGCAACCGCAGAAAATAAAATCTCGATCTTCTTCGGAAAAAATGCAGTTAACCGATCCCAATAATTTGTATTACTACTATTAGAAATAAGTATGTGTATTTACTCGAATGTTGCGGCGTTAAAGCGTAAGAATACAACCCGAGAAGGATAAAAAAAAATGTTCAATATTTAGTAATATTTAGCAATATTTATTTACAGCGCCCTCGAGGTGATTTTTCACAAAAACGGCGCTATACAAATCATCCAATTATTATTATTAGTCATTCGCTTTTTTCATTATAAAAATGTTGTAAAAAAAAACAGCAGAATATGTTTAAGTTAATTGTGAAAAAAAAAATTATTCCCGCATATCCACAAATATCCATGTCGACAAACATTCACAAACATCCATAAATATCCACAAAAATCCACAAAAGTATTAAAATATCTTCTAATGTAATGTTTTTTTATTTAATTGTTGTTTCAGCCAAGCCAGTGTGGTCCCGCGTGGCGAGTGACCTGACCGTTTGGGAAGGGGAACCCGCGGCCCTGCCATGCGCCGCCACTGGAACGCCCACCCCACAGCTGTATTGGGCCAGGGAAGGAGCTCAGGTAACTACATTTATTTTTATATAAGGGACGGCGAGGGCAATAACAAGGTTAAAAAATGCACAAACCCAGGTATTGTTGCAAGACGCGCCACAACTACTCGTATATTATAAGGGAGCGGCGACGGCAACAAGAAAGCGTTGGAGAAAGAATACGACAACTTTTTAAAATTTAAAATCAAAACTAGTTTGAAATGGCTTTAACCGTGTTTGGTGCCTAGATCTGAATAGCCAGATACGTTCCAACCTTCCTCTCCCCCACCTTCTTCCCTTCCCTACTCTCTTCAACCACACAACATGCACCAATAGGGTATGCCATAGTCCCAATGGTTTAGGACAGTCGGGAGCAGTTGGGACTCTTGGACGGCATTCACATAAAAAACATGCTTTACCTTTCAAGGAAAACTAATAATTATTTTTCGTAAAGCTGACAACACAACTTAAACTGGCGGCAGCTTGTCCTAATAATAGAATGAGGAAATACGGTCAATTTAAAAAATATGTTTATGTATTAACAGTCTGAAATTTAATAGTAGACAACAATTGAGGGCGCTGCGATCGTTTAAAGGGTTTCAAATTTCAACGTCAAATGACTCATAGAAAGATTAATTTAAGTATAAAAAAGCGCAATTGTCCAAGTGCATATTTTTTTTACTATAACCAAACGGTGTTAAAAAATTAGTGGTACTTCCGAAAGGAGATGATTCTACATCACATTCTAAGACAATTTTATATTTAAACTTCTTTCATTATTTAATGCTTTGCAAGGAATATAAATACTTGGATAACCATGTATTTGTTGGATAAATTACTAACAAAATCAAAGCCACGGATTAAAATTATAAAATTTCAGCAAAACTTAAACTTATTTCGTCAAAACGAACTGTCAAACGCGAAATGTCAAAACATTTGGATGTGAACTACACATTTCAAAGATTCTAGTGAGTAGCTTGTTGTTGCCATAGTGATGACATTTTGTAGTTCCAAAATAATAAATATCTACAATTTAATGCCAAGCTATAAATGGGTACCAGTATTTTATGCAGTGGATGGAATATAAGATTTTGATGATCGTAAAAACATATCTATCCATAGGCAAATCATTTTAAGGGGATCCACTTCGTAAAATTCGAACGAGATCACGCACTCTTTATGCAGATGATAGAAATTCCCGTTTAAAACCGGTCGCATGTTTCGATTTACGCAAAATAAACATCACGAAAATAAATCACGCGTAATAATAATTTAAAACAAAAATAAATAAAATACTTCTCATCCGTACTAGATATTTACTAAACCTTTTATTAAAAAAAATATATCATTAAGTTTGGATGGGTGTTTTGGCCTCAAATCCATAAATAAGTTATGTATGAAACAGGCAGCGCAGCCGTTCCTCTTAAGGGTAATTTATTATTATTTTTTATCCATCCAGTACACAACTACACGAGCAATAATCTCTTTATTCTGATTTACTTCTACCAAATTTAAAAATACAAAAAGAAGCGTTTCTATATTTTCTCTTTTCTTTTCTGAAAATAGATGAAAAACACTTATTTCAACAGGCAACTGGAACATTTATGTAAAATGATCGTATAAATAGGTCAAAATACGTTTTTTATTATTTCAAATTAATGTTGTTTTTTTCTTCCCAGTCCCATTAGTTTCAGTTCCATGGAACTGCTCCTGACTGATTCAATCACTCACTCCCAGAAATTATTTCTTTCCCTCGAAACATTATTTTAAATTACCCATTCCTTTCTGAAACTCCCGCTTCCACTTCTGGGCGTCATTTACGGGTGAGTAATGAGGATATAACGCCAAATATCTCAGCTGAATCAATTCCGTATATGCGGAACACAAATCACTAAGAAATTTGAGAAATGAAACATTGCGGCAATTAGGTACTTTTACTAGGGATTGCGATATACAAAACTGCGAAATTTTTAGTTTTTTATTTAAGTCGTTATAAATAAAAGTGTGTGTGTGTTTTTTTTTTATTAATGTGATTCCATATGTATCCCTTTATAAAGTTTTATTAGCGCCACGTTTCAGAACGGTAGATATTCTCACCCTCTCAGTATTGCCCTGGTAAAAGACCATCATTCAGAAAAGTAACGTTGCTTGAAATTTCATTAGCCACAATTAGTGACCAGATTTGAATAACCAGGCTACTTTCCAAACTTTCTCTTACTGGTTTCCTTACTCCACCTATTTTTTGCTTCTCTACACACCTACCCCAAATTTGGGATGGCATAGTCCTACTGGCTTCGGACAGTTGGGTCTCTTGTACGATATATATATATATATATATTAAAAATGTACTTTTAGGTAAAAACAACGGCGATTATTATTTTGATCTTAGCCTGTATTCCAAACTCTTTTCGGTATTTTTTTAAAATGTGAAACAAACAATATGTCACTTGTCAAACTCCATAGCTCGTGATAGAAATTAGGTTAATATCTAAACATTCACTTGCAAAGAAAAATCAGTCCAAGATTTTCGCTGCGTGCTTTTTAGTGTTAAGATTTCATGAAACTAGGTATTTTCAGGTGACTGAAATACAGAAAACTGATCATTTCCAAAAGTACCATATTCAAACTGTCCTCATGTGAAATAACATATTTCAAATATATAAATGTTAACTATATAGTGAAACAAAACATAAATTTCCTCATTTGAATTGCTGGAATGTTTCGTTTAAATGTTTTGGCTTGTTTCCAAATTCTTACACATCATCTTTTAACACAAGAAGGAGAGAAAAAAGAAGAAGGCGTTGACTCAAATGTGTTTCGCAAACTTATCGTTTCGTAAAATACAATATAAAATATAACAGCACAATATATTTATCATCCTTGACACATATAACTATAAAAATATTTCAAAATACATAAAATAATGTATTACGTATAACAGTAATACATAAAATAATGAATTACGTATAACATTAAGGGCCAGTTTCATACAAATTCAAATGTAATGGTAACGTTATTTAACTTCAAACAACGTAATTCGTATTTGATGAAAATCAATAAGATGAATTTTATGAATCCTTCAAGTTCTGTAATACAACTGACAATAAATATGACTGGAATATGGTGACATTTTTTTAAATCGTTAGATAAGAGTCTAAATCGGTTTTAACTACTCTAACCAATGTTCTGAGATATGAGAGCCCAAACGTTTGAATTCATTATTTTATAATTTGACCAACTTTTTGTTGTAATTTATTTGTTTATGTGTAATTTCTTTGTTTATTGTGTTTTAACCAACTAAAACACATAGCATTTTGAAGGTAACAGTTTTAGCTATGAATAAAATAGCTGTTGGAACCATTTTACTGCAAAAAACTGTCTTAACTGTCAGTTTGAAAAAGTTCCATGTATTTTTTCTGTTTTTAACCTCGTTACAATATTTCAGTACTTTATAATTGCAGTTAAATTATAAAACAAGTGACTGTTTTTATTATTTTACTAATTACTACTGCTAAACTTTCAAAATCACCAAATAAGTATTGACTTGTTGGCTTTTTTCCTTCATATTTACAAAGTATATAGGATAAAACATTTTTTTAATAATTACCATGACCTCGCAAATAATTTCCAAAGTTGCCTCTAAATCTATGAACAATTGGAATTCTGTAATGGCTTATATTTTTTTAATTAAATAACAAAAATAAACAAAACAACTGAAAGGCGTAATAGATATTTGCTATACCATTTGATTTTTAAAATTTCGTTCATTTTGGTTAGGTATTTTGGCCTCAGATCTAAAATTACTTTTGTATAAAGTCTGTCACTTGTGCCTTGTTTTCCAACCTTAAGTTCCAACTAAATTTAAGCGTAATTAGAAAATCATTTTATCAAAAAAATTGTTTTATAGGCGTCAATGTTTTTTCCGGTGTATTTTAATCGAACGTTAACTCCCTGGTAACAAAATCTTAATTTTCTCTAAACATCAGTTGGAACGTTATCACTCTCACTTCGAAATTTCGAATGTAAAATGTCAAACAATTTTTTTTTTTGTAACTCTTATTCTAAAATAGTAACATGTTGTTTAGTATTGCAATCCCCCTTACTCGTAAAAAAACCTTTGTAATAATATGATAATATTTCAATAATGTGTTTCTCATTGTTTGATTTGAAACTCATAGAAAATGTTTTTAAATTCATAAATTATAGGTTTGAACAACAACAGCAACAAAAAACAGATTTGGAACTGGTGATTTGGATAGATGATCAACTATATTGATTTTCCGAATTATCAGGTTCGGTTATTTTTAAATCAAAATCAACGTTACTATAAAAAAATGAAAAAAGTCTTCCAGGAAGCATAAAAACAGTTTAATGAAGAAAAAAACCGACAATATATATATATTAAATTCTTATAGTTTTGGGAACGTATTTTCAACATATCAACTTTTTCATTTCTTCACACTTCTTCTGCAAATTGCAGACATTCATTTTGCCATCCAATTTTTTTGATTACACAGACATTCAAAATATTTTCTCATATTTTTGACAAAAGCGTTCGTGAACAATATTTTTGTTAGTCATACATATGTGATAATGATTTTAGAAGTTTTCTGTGTGAAGAAAAATCTAAGTTGCGTTTATTTACAGTAATTTAATTTCATCGACGAAATTCCGGATACGTTTTTCTTTAACGGTTATTTTAAAATCACAATATTAAGGTATTGCAATCCCTACGCGTTACATCCAAAACAAACCCTTAAATTACGGCGCTCATTTAAATTTTGATCGGAAAAGTTTCCCCTCCTAATAAAATTACCCCATTTTACGAAACGGGCCAAAGTCTACCTATTATTATTTATGCTCACTCCATCTAACATCTACAAACTCCATTAATTTCAGTCTAGTTATATTATAATTAGACACGGGTAATTTTAATCGTACTAACTCGAATAATTTCAATTAACGGCATACCGTTGATAGCTCCGCTGTAATTTCTACCCATTTCTCGTAAAATGACGCACGTACATGAGATAGGGCTGTTAAAACGGAGCGGCAGGACCACAATATGACTCGTTCGCATACGATTATATTATTAGTATCGTAATTAATTAAAATATTTGCGTATAAAGGCGACGATGTATTTATATAGTAAACTTTGCGCTGTCATGTCCGATGTACTTCTCCCTCATTTTTGTGAACGACGCATGTAACAGAAATAAAGATAACAAAGGAGCTCTTAGTGGTAAGACCATACAACAATTTTTTTTTTTCAATAATTTATTTACCAATTATTTGTTTATTTTTGTTTTTTTTTTTAAATTTGTTTTCAGATTTATGTTATTATTAAATTCTGCGAGTGTTTTTGTTTTGTTTTGTTGTTTTTTTTTTTTAAATTATTATTGTAACTATGGTTAGGTAGGCCACGTTGAGCCGACTTGAGAGGAACGGCTGCGCTGCCTGTTTCGTACGTAATTTAATTTTGGATTTGAGGCAAAAATATCCATCCAAACTGAATGATATATACATATACATATATTTTAATTAAAGGTTTAGTAAATATATAGTGCGCATGGGAAGTATTTTAATTATTTTTGTTTTAAATTATGATGTAAAGTTCATGAAAAAAAAAACATTTCATAATTTTAGAGGTAACTTAGAAAATTATATGCGGGTTTATTGTTTTTTTTTTAATTATCATATTTGCTGTGTAAATATGATTACATCAATAAAAATATTTAAAAAAAAACATTTAAAATAAAATAAAACCTTTTTTCGGGTCGATATTTTCAATTTCCAGCGTAGGGAAATTGATCGTTTTTCATTAAACCTAAATCCACCATAATGTTTATTTTAATTTTTAATTTATTTTATATTTCATTATATTTTCAAAGTAGATGGGGTAAAACTTTTTTTTAGATCCGCCGTTAGCCAGCCCCCAAATAATTAATAAGGTGCCTCTAAAATCGCGAAAAAATAATTCCTTTATCGGCCTGTGTTTCATAATGTTAGACAAAAATAAATAAAAAATTGGAGAATAATATTAACAAATCTTGAATTTCAGATATGATGTTGATGAAGATGACATAAATTGAACTGGTCTCATTAGCTAAGTTGGTTAAGCGGTTGCCCCGACTTAATACGACTGAAATCTTTTTATTTTCTGTCGTTTTTCCTTTTTCATAA
>JAHDVE020000629.1:0-22635 GCA_022606495.2 Halesus radiatus
GTATAGTAAATATCTAGTACAGATTAGAAGTAATTTATTAATTTTTGTTTTACATTGTGAAATATAGGCCATTAAAGAAATTGATTTTTCGCGATTTTAGAGGCACCTTTAACAATTATTTGGGAGCTAATGGTGATGTAATAAAGAAGTTTTAACCCGTCTACTTCGAAAAAAAAAAATTTTAAAAATATTAAAATGAGCTTTATGGTGGACTTTAATTTAAAATAAAAACGTTCAATTTACTTACGAACACAAATTTGCCGTACATAATTTAAAATATATTTTTTAATGTTTTCATATTTTTATTTACATGGCAAATATGATTTTTTTTTAAATACAGTAAAACCACAAATAATTTTCTGAGTTGCCACAAAAAAATATTTTTTTCGTAGCCTATTCTTCATAATTTAAAACAAAAATAAATAAAATACTTCTCACACGTACTAGGTATTTACTCAACCTTTAATTAAAAAAATATATCATTCAGTTTGGATGGGTATTTTGGCCTCAAATCCTTAATTAAGTTTTGCATGAAACAGGCAGCGCAGCCGTTCCTCTTAAGCAAAAGATCTTTAACCCAAATGATAAGGACAAGGTATTTTTATATTAACTCTACATAGGAGGCCCTTAGGAGGAAAATAATTTCCCTCAGGTCCTGTGTCATCTTTAGGGATGCTGTGTGGAGGGTTTTCTTTTAGAAAAGGAAGTTCTGGAAAGGTAAAAGGTACAAGGGATGAGTTGAAATCTGAGGGTCAGTGTGTCCAGGAGTGACGGACTTATGAATCCATTATTTTTACAGCAGTTCTAGCCGATGGGTCGAAAGAGCCAAAGCTGGAGAGATAAAAGGTTCTCCCTATACCGGCCTCTCCCTATCCGGCCCGCCACGCAGTTGGTGCGTAGACGCATCCGCCCCCAAGACCTGGACCAACATCACCCGCATGAATGAACCGGAATCGGGGCCCAATTCACAAAAATAATAATAACAAAGCCGCGAAGTGATCGCTTCCCACGGATATATTTCGATCAAATTTATTACGGTTAGTAATTCAATATTATTAATGCGGTTTCCTTTTTTAGAAATGCAGATTTAATTAAACAAAAACGTGAGTGTATTTAACACCGGAATAAATGGAAAAACTCGTCTTTTAATTTGCATACTTAATTCACAATATAATGTTACGCGTTCAGTTCCCTTTCACCTGGCGAATTAGTTCCCATGAACTTGAGTTGGCTCATCCAATGTCAAGATAACGCCGTTTTACTTCAGCGTGCATTCTAATTCGGTTGTTCTTATGTGAACTTGAAATTTTCCGTAAAATGGGGAGAAGTCAATGGAGCGGGGGTGAAGTTGTATATGCTGTTAAGGTTGAATCGATTTATTGAGGGCGAATTCGTTAATTCGAATGAAATGAAATATTGCTTAAGTGTCTACGTTGTTTATTTAATTTTTAATATTATGAAGAAAGAAGAAAAAAAATGTAAATTGGGGCGAACTTGATGGAGCGGGGGTGAAGTCGTAAATTACCATATCACCACTTCTCTCATTACTGTTTATCAAAAAATATCCAGAATTTGATAGATACTCAATAAAAGATATGAGTAACTCTTAGTATGAAGTGCCGCAAAATGGGGTGAAGTTGATCAGGTATTTTGCGTTCAAAGAATTTCCACTTATTTGATCATCCTCTTCACCGGGTATAAGTTATAATGCGACCAACGTTCTCCATGTTTCTTCCGCCATTGTCTCCGAATAATTACAATTACCTTTTCTGTGAAACAAGAAGTAATTATGGCGGGAAACAAGAAATTTACAATTAAAATCCAACATGGCCGCGCCAGGGAAACCGACAAAACGTGTGAAATCTTCCTACAAACAAGAAGTCATTAATTTTCGACGTTTGTTTACAATTTAAGTAATGTATCCTCCTTCTAGTCAAGTAAACGATTTAATGATTAGTTTGAGGTCAGACAATGATGCTTACCTTTCGTTTATATTGGTAATTTATTTTAAAATCTCTTTTTAAAATTGATGGTGTATTTTTGTTGTATAATATTTTGTTTTCACTTTTTGTATTGTTACGTATCTTTGTGATTATCTTAATTTATTTTTCGTCATTATCAGTAGTAAGGATGTCCGGGAAAATAATTCTTTAATCGACTTTGAAACACCGTACCTCTAAAAATATCAGTGTTGCCACTGTGATTGATTTATCCCCAAATAAAATAAAGGTGAATTAAATGCCTATACGGCATAAGAAGTTTTATTTCCACAGATCTGTAAATAAAAATACTAAAAAAGTAAATGAGTGTTTAACTCACTTAATCTCAAATAAAAAAAAAATTCAGTTGTAATTAAAAAAAAAGAAAAACACTTTTAGATTCATAATTCATTCTTAATTCTTAGTTTGATTTTTTTCTTCTTTTTTTAAAAAACCCAAACTAAGAAACTAAAAACCTATACTTTAAAAATCCATTTTATACCGTTAACACTTTTGACAAATGTCATTTCATAATAAAATAAAAAATGCCGTCAATTATTCCTCAATATTCACGCGTTTTTTATATAAAGTAAAAATTAAGTTCATTTTTTTGTAACTAAAACAATTTTTCTTTTTTTAAATTATTTGTTTTTCTACTGACTCCCCCTAACTGGAAAAAATTACCTCGGTTTTTACAGAGTCCACTTTTGTGGACTTGTCTGCTTTCTGGTTTCTCGCGCGGGTCCAGAATTCTGAGTTTACAGATGGAGAACAAAAATAAATAAAATACTTTCCATCCGTACTAGATATTTACTAAACCTTTTATTAAAAAAAAAGATCATTCAGTTTGGATGGGTATTTTGGCCTCCAATCCAAAATTCAGTTTTGTATGAAACAGACACCGCAGCCGTTCCTCTTAAAAGCTGGCCTAAAAATATTTTTCGGCGGGATTCCCATAATAAATGAAATTATTTTTTTTAACTAAATTTTTAAAGGAAAGGCAAACATTCTCAGGTTAGGAATAATCTGACAATATTTGAAAATCTCTTTCTGCCATCATAGTAAGCGGAATATATTTCATGTATCGAGATGGAGGACTTAACCAGCTGAAGAATTGAACTCACGACGCCTGGGTGCGACACAGACGCGATGCCAACTCAGCCACTGACCGGTCAACTGAGCTGGTAAACTTTATATTATGGTTCAAGAGTGATTCACATTCGTTATTTTGGAGAGCTTTTCATTGGAAGACAGAAGAACGAAATTTAAGTTTAAAAAAACGAGGTATTCGCTCACAGGTGGCGCTAATTCATATATTTAAGAAAAAAAACACTACTGAGCTACAGCTACCCCAAACCACCATTTCCATCGGTATCATACTTCGACTTGTAAGAACTGTCAATATCAACCTCAATTAATTCCCTTTTTTGCGGCAACCTTTTCATAACTACAAGATTCTACCCGAATTTATTTGTAATCGTTAGGTAGTGTCTCGGATGAACATATCAAAAAATACAGATTAGAAAAAAAAGGAAATTAATTGAAGATACGCAGGTCCCTGATAGACCGTGAGGTCTTCGGTTCGAATCCCAGCTGCTACCTTTATCTTTTTCTTTTCTGTGTCTTTTCGATTTCGTGCTTCGATTTGGGAGTTGTTAATATTATCTTCAATGATTTTAAAAAAAGTATTGTTTGAAACGTCCATTACTCTGTGTTAATGACACTGACATTGAATTTGGCGCGAATTTTTCATCTGCTGTCAAATAACATTCGCTGCCTTTCAATCAGTATTTTTTTGTCGATTTTGCTTTCGTTTGCGTACGTTTTATATTAAAATTCGTGAGCAGGTTTCTACTAAAGGTCTACGACATCGAAATCGTTCTGCTTGTTATATTTTTTTATTGATTCGTGCGAGTTCAAAGCACGGACTGGCCAGAAAAGGTGATGCACAACATAAAATATTAATAAATCTAACTCACTAACTAATCATCACGCCATTCAACGACTTGATCTTGGCATACACTTCTTACTTCATTCACATTCATACATCGTCTCATACATTGTCTTGTATTATTCCGACTTCTGACACGGCCCGACTCAAGTATTTGATTCACTCGGTCGTGCCATGTCTTCCTCTGACGTCCCCGGCTTCTTCCTTCATTCACATTCGCGTCATATATTCTCCTCACACTCCTTTCCTCATTCATTCGCTCTACATGTCCGAACCATCTAAGCATCCGTTTCTTAATATTACTCATTACGCTTACATCAGCCTTGCATTCTTTATGAATCCCCACGTCTTCATCGGGTGGCCCGGGCTTTTTCTTACATTCACATTCATGTCATATGTTCTCCAAACATATACAATTTTTGTTTAAATTATGATAAGAATTGTGACGTGTTAAGCAAAAAAAAGGAAATTTCTCACCATTTATTAAGTATTGTATTCCCTTTCTAAACCACCTGACGGAGCGGCGAGGCTTATAACTGTTAGTACAAACACAAACCTTATGGCCTCTTTAATATTGTTTCATGTTTGCAAAAAAGCAGAGTTACCTAATATTTATTTAATGAATTTTCAATTTTTAAAATTTATTTAGAACATATTTCGGAGAAAATCTATGAAAAAAAAAACAATTCGTCAAACCCCCGCCGCTAGGGGCGCTAGTGTAACATATCAATCCATCCAATTTCAGAAGCTGTTTAAGGTATTTGACATATCATCAAAAACGACATTGAGATCTTTTGATTTTTTTTTAAATGTATTCCTTTATTTTTTTAATGTATTCCTTTATTTTTTTATGTATTCCTTTATTTTTTTAATGTATTTCTTTATTTTTTTAATGTATTCCTTTATTTTTTTTATGTATTCCTTTATTTTTTTAATGTATTCCTTTATTTTTTTAATGTATTTCTTTATTTTTTAATGTATTCCTTTATTTTTTTTATGTATTCCTTTATTTTTTTAATGTATTCCTTTATTTTTTTTATGTATTCCTTTATTTTTTTTATGTATTCCTTTATTTTTTTAATGTATTCCTTTATTTTTTTTATGTATTCCTTTATTTTTTTAATGTATTCCTTTATTTTTTTAATGTATTTCTTTATTTTTTATGAATTCCTTTATTTTTTTCCAAAAATTACATTTTTTTACATTAAAGTCTTTTTAAACTGATTGGTGTCAGTTTTTTAACTGGTTCTTAAAAACAGTCCACATTTTAAATTTAAGAAAGGTGCACATATATATATATCACATTATTATAATAAAACAATATTTGTTTTTAAAAAAAATACATAAAAAAGGTTACAAAAGTACAACGAAAATCAAAACCAAAAAAGATATAAAAAATGCAGAGAAAATCAGATAAAAAATAGAAAAGAAATAAAAAAGATTAGTGTAAAAAATCTTTTTCGCGTAACAATTTTTTCAGTTTACATTTTGTTCTGAAAATTATTTCACAATTTTTTATTGAATTGGGTAACATGTTGTAAATTTTTGGGATATGGTATTCTAAGGTTATTTGACCGTATTTATTTAGGAATCTGGAAATCATAAGTCCACCGTTTGCAGTTAGTCTTGTGTATGAGCATGCAGTGATGCATGCTATTTTGTTATATTCAGATTGAGATGTACGCTGACTCACAATTTTAAACCATAATATAGCACGAACAGGTAACAAATTCGCAGAATTGTGTAGCAATGATTTAATTACATCATGTCTTTGTTTATATTCAGCTTTGCTTAAGAGCAACTTGACTACGGAAGATTTTAAATGAGGTTTGTTTTTGTTTGCAGACAATGTCCCCATGTAGTTATTCCATGACCATATAGAAAAATGAATATTTTGTCTGTCTGTCTGTCCTCGATTTTCTCAAAAATTACTCGACCCGGTTGGCTTAAAATAGCAGAGTTTGTTCTAATGAGTGCCGGGAAGGTTTAGAGAGTAGTTTGGGTGAAATCCGAGACGTAAAACTGTTGGTATAACGCTTTAAAATCAGTATGAAAAACATTGAACCCGCCATGTGGTATCGAGGTTAGCCCATAGATATACCAGTCTGGTTCGCCACAGATTACATATTTTTTCAGTAGAATATTTAAAAAATGGAAAACACAAGTAGGTACCTACTTAAAAACTTGTTTTTTTATTTAGATATATTTTTAAAAATAAATGTTTGGAATGAAATAAAATTTTCAAATGAATGTTTCTTAGTTTAGAGATAGTAATAGTTGTCACAAGGCTTTACTTTCGCTTTCAAATCAATTATGGCACCCAAAAGACAAGAAAGAATTCACAACTTCATAACTTTATTCAAAAAAAAAATTATCATCCCGAGCAAGGCCGGGTACACATAAGCCAGTATCTTATAAAGGATTCCGCAATGATAAATATACTATTCTATGGGTATTTCGTGAAAAAAAAAAAAAAAGAATTTAAGTTTATAAAGTCTGCACACTATAGGTCTGAGCTGTGAGCGAATTTTTTGTGTATGAATATCCCATTTAAAATTACACTCAATTAATTCTAAATTCCACGAGCGCTATTCTGGTTCTTTTTGCGAAAGACTTCTTGATTAACAGCGGAATACCAATTCCAGAGAGATATAATAATAAACCCTAAACAGAAAAGATTATTTGAAAACACAGATTGATCTTCAAGTGACACAAGGTTAATAATTACATTATATTGTAATGCATTTTAATACATTTTTATTTTATTTTTAAATATCATAAATAAGCTTTTTAACGTTTTGTAAAAGGGACCCACCTCACTGGATAGTAAAGACCTTTTTGTCACTAATTCTAAAAGGGACATTTCCGTCGCGGTTAATCTATGCCGACCATAGAGGTGGGTCATTCCATTTATTTTACGAACTCAGTTCCAATTTCGAATTCAGCCACATGGACTTGATTTCACGGATTCGGTCCTTCGTTCCTTTCGGTCCGCCTGGATCCGCCGTTCCGGAAGCAAATATCGTTCATATTACACTATGACTACAATACAAAACCTTAGTCATTTCTTGACTGTGAGTTCGGAACGAGTGAATCCAAATTTGTGAGCTCTGAGTGAGTCAACCGCCTTCTGAATCGGATTCATTGAACTCAGTCCGGCCGGAACGACTCTCTATGCCGCGCCTGCATTGCCGCAGATTGTGAACTACAATACCGAAAATTTTAACATCTATATAACGTTAAATAATATTTGATAACCAATAATGTGTAAAGTAAAATACTAATGTAATTGGTAACTTACTTAATATAGAGTTTTTCTTTTGTTAAAACGACGCCAGCATTGATATTTTAAATGAATGTCACTCGCTTAATAACAGCTGACAGCTGTCATCCGAGAGAACCGGAACCGCAATATGCAATTAATTCTAAGGAAAAAATAAGGAATCTTCCTTAAAAAGAACGAGAATTGCCTTCCTGATAAACATATTCATTAATAAATTCAATATTCCGACACGAGCATGGTTGTAGTAATGATCCTTTTGAAAGATTGGCATTGTTTTATGTATTATATTGAATGCGTATTGTATTTTTAATTCGAGTAAAACTATTACAATTATTAAGGAGAGCATCATTATACTCGTACGTTATTATCGACCTTTTTGTTTTTAGACAGATTCATTTTAGTTTGGCGCAAAAAACCATTAGTAATTGATTACTCTCGGGTAATGGCTCCTCCACGTAATTTGCGAATCACGTACCCGTATTATATTTAAATTGATGTTCATTGAACCATCGCTAAAAGTGAAAATATATTTAAATATTTGGCTACTTTATTTATGTTCTTACATGGTATATATAGACTAGTCTATAAATAACTGGTTTACATAATAATATTAAAAAAATTAAAAATTAAATTTAATAATGTTATTATTAAGTTCTGCATGTATTTTTACTTTTTATTATTGTGACAGCTGTTTCGGCGTTTAAGGCCATTTTCAAACTGCGGTTAATCAACATTGTGACGACTTATTTTTACGATTCTATTCACTCCCACCCCATTCTAATTTGGACGGTTTTTTAAAATAATGATTTATTACCGGTAGAACCGATTTAGTTAGAAAATAATTCAAATTTGGTATTATTATATTTATAATTATCATTTCATTCATTTCATTCGTTTCATTCGTTTCATTCGTTTCATTCGTTTCATTCGTTTCATTCATTTCATTCGTTTCATTCGTTTCATTCGTTTCATTCGTTTCATTCGTTTCATTCGTTTCATTCGTTTCATTCGTTTCATTCGTTTCATTCGTTTCATTCGTTTCATTCGTTTCATTCGTTTCATTCGTTTCATTCGTTTCATTCGTTTCATTCTTTTCATTCGTTTCATTCGTTTCATTCGTTTCATTCGTTTCATTCGTTTCATTCGTTTCATTCGTTTCATTCGTTTCATTCGTTTCATTCGTTTCATTCGTTTCATTCGTTTCATTCGTTTCATTCGTTTCATTCGTTTCATTCGTTTCATTCTTTTCATTCGTTTCATTCGTTTCATTCGTTTCATTCGTTTCATTCGTTTCATTCGTTTCATTCGTTTCATTCGTTTCATTCGTTTCATTCGTTTCATTCGTTTCATTCGTTTCATTCGTTTCATTCGTTTCATTCGTTTCATTCGTTTCATTCGTTTCATTACCACAATAATTATACATTTATTGAAGAAAATATTATTGTTCCCCATTTTAAATTGGAAAAACAAGCCATAATTTTCAAAATAGAATCAAAGAACATATAAGATTTATAATTTTTCAGAATCCGCTAACCATATTATTTAAACAGTCATAGTGTTGATAAAATTACGGGGATCAATATTCTTCACATTTAAAGTAAAGGTAAACGCTTAGATAATTTAGAAGCCTTCTAAATTAAGAAATCCGTTAATAATAATGAGTCTATTATTAACAATAAAAAACCTATCTTACATCCCCATTTTAAATATGTTTCCTTTCACCCCTCCCAAAATCTCAATCTTTTCCACCACTCTTTACTAATCCCTAGTCACGCCACCACCCCCACTGTGACACTTATTACGTATGTTCCGCCATAATGTTGTAATATTTTTTAGTATATGTTTCGCCCTAATGATGGAACGGTTGTTCTTAAACCGGTCGGCGTTAAAAATAAAAAGTGGTTAAAACACATTTTGATTGTTTAATTTAATTATAATGGATAACCAAAAAGTGACAGCTCCACACAATAGTATATTACTATATACCTTGAAAAACGGTTTACTTATAAAAAAGTGTGCACGTGACAGATGTTTCGCCTTCCAAAGACATTATCAAACTGTGGTGAAACCACTTACAACGATCTACTTTTTTTATATGGTTACCTTTAATGAAACTCATAACATGTTTTCATTTTTATTACCATTGCTGTTATTAATTCTCGAGTAACTTGACGGTTATTTTAACGGTTATTATTCTGTAAAGTTTCACTACTTAAGGGTTATAATTTTTTATTGTTTATTCATTTTATTGGAATAACTTATTGAAGGCTATAAACCTTATTGTGATAGTTAATCATTGAAGAAGATAATATTAACAAATATCAAAAATAAAGCATGTCATAGAAAAAGTCACAGAAAATAAAATAGTATCAATATCTGGGAATCGAACCAAGGATCTCTGTCTTACCGGGATAACGATCTAACCAGTGAGCTAAAGAGACCTGTTTATTTTACCTCATTTTTATCGATATCTTAGTTCAAATTTTAGATGTGCCATGAATATAATGTCGTGGGTTACAAGAAAATGGTTAATGGTAATAATGAAAACAAATTTTCATGACTCAATTTGTTAAGAGGAACGGCTGCGCAGCCTGTTTCATACAAAACTTAATGTTGTATTTGTGGCCAAAATACTCACCTAAACTAATGAAAATATAATATAGTATAAAATTTAAAAAATTAAAAATATATTATAATAAGCATTACGGTGGACTTGAAATTAAATTAAAAACGACCAATTTACGTTGGAACACAAATTTGCCGTACATAATTTAAAATATCGACCCGAAAAAACCTTTTTTTTAAAGCTTTATTTTTTTATATTTTTATTAGCATAATCATATTTACATATCAAATATATATATATATATATATATATATATATTTATAAATATGAAAATTGTTTTTTTTTTCACGCCATGTACTTAATAATTTAAAATAAATAAAAAAAAACTTCTCATCCGTACGAGATATTTACTAAGCCTTTAATTAAAAAAAATTGATCATTCGGTTTGGATGGGTGTATTTTGGCCTCCAATCCAAAATTCAGTTTTGTATGAAACAGGCACCGCAGCCGTTCCCCTTAAGGGGAATTATATTTTAAAAAGATCATTAATTTTGGTTGGGTATTTTGACCTAAATTTCTAAATTAAGTTTTGTAATTCTGTCCCAATTCGTTAGAACCATATTGAACTAAGGAACTTTAAATGTTACAACTGTTGTTGAACCTATACCAACTCAAACCTTATCTTAAGCTCTTTAAAATGTCCCTGAAATGTGGCTCTGTGCCCTCTGGTTGGAAAAAAGCGGTCATTCATCCTATACCTAAGAAAGGTGACCGCTCCAACCCGGCCAACTACCGCCCCATAGCGATCACATCAGTTCTGTCAAAGGTGATGGAACGTGTGATCAACGACAAACTGCTTACATACCTCGAGAAGAACAAAATCATTAACGACCGCCAGTATGGATTCCGGCGGAACCGCTCATGCGGTGATCTTCTCGCGTATGTGACGCATGTTTGGGGACGGTGCCTGGAACGTTATGGTGAGATTCAAACGGTCTCACTGGACATTTCTAAGGCCTTTGACCGGGTTTGGCACCGAGGACTTGTCAACAAACTACCTTCTTACGGACTTCCCGTTTCCTTGTGTACGTGGATTGCCGACTTTTTGAAGGAGAGATCGATTCAGACGGTTGCTGATGGTTTCATCTCTTCCTCGCATTCAATAAATGCTGGCGTCCCACAAGGATCGGTTCTATCTCCGACATTGTTTTTGTTGCACATCAATGACCTCTTGACATGTGCACCAATCCATTGTTATGCGGATGACAGTACAGTCCATGATTGCTTTTTGTTTGACAAGCCCCAAAGGGCACACAAACTCCAACGGGTCAGAGGGCTTTGAAACAGAGAATGGACGGTTACCTCGAGAGGGTCTCCTCTTGGGGTAAGAATAACCTCGTCGAATTTAATGTTTCAAAGACCTAATCATGTCTGATTACGTCTAAAAGGGATCTAAATGACAATCTAGTCTCCTTTAATGAAAGCAATCTTCCCAACAAGCCCTCCATTGATATGCTTGGTGTAACCTTAAGTGACCAGCTCAGGTATGGGGCTCCATCGAGGCCCGAGTAAAGTTAGTCTCTCAGAAGCTGGGCGTATTGTACAGAGCTCGCAGATACTTTAATAGTACACAACTGCTGACCCTGTACAAATCGCAAGTGCGCCCCATTGTAGAATTTGGCAGCCACCTCTGGTCGGGAGTCCCAAAATATCTGAAAAAACCTTGACTCTGTGCAGAAACGGGCGGTCCGTTTGATAGATTCGCCTATCTTAACAAATGGGTTGCAATCTTTGGAGCACAGACGTCGGGTGGGAATGCTGTCCTTGGTCTACCGGTATTTTAATGGAAGATGCTCCGAGGAACTAGCGTCATTGATCCCTTCGGCACCGGTGCATAGTCGGGAAACACGCCAAACGCGCGCCCAACATTTGCACACGGTTGACATTTGTCACATGAGAACGGGTCGCTTCTACGACTCGTTCTTGTGTTCAACAGCTCGGCTGTGGAATGATCTGCCGGCCTCTGTGTTTCCTCCATCCTATAACATTGGTCTCTTCAAGACCCAAGTTCACTCCTTCCTATCCTCTAAAAGATCCTCCACACAGCATCCCCAAAGATGATATAGGCCTTGAGAGAAATTATTTCCTCCTTGGTCTCCTGTGTGGAGTTACTGTAAAAAAAAAAATCTAAATTTAGGTCCAATTAGAACCTTATCATATTTTAAAAATCGGATTACAGACATCAGATGGCTTTGAATGTTCTTTTTGCGTACCCCAACTCCCTAGTGGCGAAAACCCAATTTTCTCTAAACCAGCAGTTAGAACCTTTTCACTCTCACCTGACGAGAATGTATGTAGATAATAGGATCAAAGCACAAATAGCTTTTTTTGTAACTCTATATTCCTTTTTGTCTTCCTCTCGCCTTTTTTCAATAGACTCACTGAACTTCAATGTTATTAATTAAGTATTGGATGTTCACACAAAACCCGTTCTCTCTTCCACTTCATCAATCATCGCCGACTTATAACAGTGATAATGATCGTCTTCCGCTCGCCATTCATTGAATAGGTCGGGCCAGTTCGATAGCCGGGTACTCTTAGGTACAAAGCAATGCAGTGTTAATTATGTGTTTAGAAATTAGGAAAGCAGATTTAAGGTGAACTTGTTTAAGGTTAAACGAAACGTGATTCGCGCCCACAGATCGTGCTAATTCAAATATAAAAATAATAAAAAATAAAAAACACTTTTAGCACTAAATGCTTTTAAATATTGAGATGCATTATTTGTTAGCGTGTGTAAATACGGAATATATAAATAAGTAAATAGTCGATCTAAAATTTTATTCAATTATAACAATAATTTCAGGACTGAGTCATTCAAAAGTTCTCTTGTACCTAGACTTCACGCAGAAGATAATACATTTTCAGGCATAGTAGATATGTTCAACTGCTCGGAATACAAATACAAACAGACGATTATTGCATACATCCTCAACAATTATTAAGGTATGTATCTAGAGTATAAGTATCAGTGAATGTGAAGTATATTTTGAATATTCGCCTCTGTAGCTAATTACTTGGAATGGTACTTACACTATGTTATTCCTGTATTTGTTCCTGTGTGACTATCTAAATATGTAAAAGCCCATACAGGGCGTATATAATATAATAAATAAACATGAAATGTAATAAATGGCTATCGTGAGTTGAAACCTCAAGTCTTTTTTTTTAATTGAACTATATTATTTTTCTTACAATGGGAATTTGTACCTGCAAATTTGTACTGCAGGTAACTTGTCAGCAGGAGTTTAGTTCAACGTTGTTAGATAACAATAAATCAAAACAAAATAATAACGCAATAATAGAACAATATAGACAATGTACACAAGTTGAAATAGTTTTCACGGCCTCCATGATCGAGGGATAAGGCTCTCGACTACGAATCCGAAGGTCGCAGGTTCAAATCCCGGCGTACGCAAGTAAATTTTAATATATAGAAGTATTTCTATTTATTTTTGTTTTAAATTATGAAGTATGGGCCATGATCATAATTTCATAGGCAAATTAAAAAATTATGTGTTGGTATGTTTTTAAAAAATTATCATATTTGCTATATAAATATGATTATTTATATAAAAATATAAATACAAAACATTAAAAAAAATATAACGTTTTTTCGGGTCGATATTTTAAATTATATACGCTAAATTTGTGTTCCAAAGTAAATTGATTGTTTTTAATTTAATTTAAAGTTCACCATAATACTTATATATAATATTTACTAATTTTTAAATTTATATTCCATATATTCCAGATAGAGTAGACGGGGTAAAACTTTTTTTTTACATCACCGTTAGCCCCCGAATAATTGTTAAGGGTGCCTCTGAAATGGCAAAATAACAATTCCTTTATTGGCCTAACAAACCGCCAAACAACTCGATCTTGGCATACACTTCTTGTTTCATTCACATTCATACAACGCCTCATACATTCTCTTCTGTTATTCCGACTTCTGACATGGCTCGACTCAAGTATTTAATTCACTTGATTCTGCCATGTCTTCCTCGGGCGTCCGCGGCTTCATAATGTTCATAATGTATAACAAAAATAAATAAATTACTTCTAACCCATAGAGGAAAGGAAGCGTATTTGGAATACTGTTGGTAATTCGGAATACCGTCTTATCTTCGGTTCGGGTGGCGGAATCTATCGGTAATAATTATAACTATTGAAAGTCGAAGCTGTGAGCCTTGATTTTGGCCGGAATAATAGTTCTCCTGTGTCTGCGGATGAATGCTGACGTGTTTTGTGAAGTTGCTCCTATCAAAACTTTTTCGGTGAGTTTTTAATCCAATATAATCACCCCATATTCCAAACTATTTTATAACATTACAAATGAAATCACTTCAGAAAGAGTTTTATTTTTATAGTATGGCTTTCGTTTTTGCATTTTTTAATACGTTGACATGTGATATAAGAAAGATCTTTTAGGTTATATGTTGCTAATGCGAATACGGAATGTGATGCAAAATCGGAATAGTATTCCAAATTATATTCATTTTTTTTAAGTACTTTTATTTAATTTTACAGAGATGTCGTCATCAAATTTGTACCAGAAAAGGAAGAAGTGGGATTCGAATGATATGTGTGAAGCCATTACTGCTGTTCGCAATAAAAAAATGGGATATTTGATGGCAGCCAAACACTTTAAAGTCCCACGTACTACTTTGTTTCGACTCGTATCTGAAAAAGATGCGGACTCTTTGACTTTAACCTCAAAGAAAATTGGCCTAAAACCAGTTTTTAGTGCAGAGTTCGAAAAACAATTGGTAGACTACGCCCTTGTAATGGAAAAAAAGTTCTATGGTCTAACACAAATGGATATCCGACGATTGTCTTATCATGTGGCTGTTAAAAATAATCATCCAACTCCTTTTAAATCGGGAATTGCTGGCAGATACTGGTTGAAAGGCTTCCTAAATAGACACAAAAATGTGTTATCTATGAGAAAACCTACAGGAACCTCGTTTGCAAGAGCCATCGGTTTTACCAAAGAAAAATTGGACACATTTTACGACATACTAGAAAATGTGTATTCAGAAAAAAACTACCCCGCCGACCGTATATTCAACGTAGATGAATCAGGACTATCTATCGTTCAAAGTAAAATCCCGAAAATCATTGGACGCCGTGGTAAAAAACAAATCGGTGCACGAACTTCGGCTGAACGAGGGTCTCTTATAACTATTGTGGTTTGTATGAGCGCATCAGGCATATATGTGCCTCCAATGATAATTTTCCCCCGCAAAAATATGAATCTACAGCTCATGAAAGGAGCCCCGGCTGGATCTGTTGGAGTATGTCATCCATCTGGGTGGATACAAACTCACCTATTTACCCAATGGTTTTTACATTTCATGGAGAAAACTAAACCAAGCGAGAGCTCTCCGGTTTTGTTAATCTTGGATGGTCATTATAGCCATACAAAAAACGTGGAGATTGTAGATTTGGCTAGAGCGAATCACGTCTCCATAATATCACTCCCTCCTCACTGCACACACAAAATTCAGCCCCTCGACAGGTCATTCATGAGTCCTCTGAAGGCCTATTATAGCGAAGAAATTCGTATGTGGCTACGAAATAACGCACGAGCTTTGTCAGTATATGACATAACGAAGTTATTTGGAAATGCTTATCGCAAATGCCAAACCGGAGAGATTGCAGCAAATGGATTCAAAGTTAGTGGAATCTATCCCTTCAACCGGCATATTTTTAGCGATGCTGACTTTCTTGCTGCAGAAATTGAAGAGTCTGAAGTCCAGCATTGTGCAGAAGCGTCAACAACACCCATGATGAAAGTTGAAGCACGTCCATTAGCTTTAATGGAAAGTCCACCCGAAGAACAAAGTCCTTCCTTGGTCGCGATTGAACCCCAGCCGTCGACTTCGCGTGGAAGACCCAATCGCACTATCATTACCCCATTTGATGTTTCCCCTATTCCGCAAACTAGGAAAAAAACATCCAATAGAGGGCGTAAATCAGCGGTTTCAACCGTTATATCAAGTTCTCCATACAAGAAGCAACTAATAGATGAACAGGAAAAGAGGACTGCCAAGAACAAGCCCAAGGGTACAAAAAATTCCAAAAAGAAAAAAACGACAGATATTGCTACTGACTCGGATTCTTCTGCATCGGAAGTAATTGATGACAGTTCCTCTTCTGATATAGTCATCCCTCCTGGAACTAATAAACCAAACGATGAAGACGCAGTGTGCTTTTTCTGCAATGGTCCTTTCAGTCAGGATGTAAGGGGAGAACTTTGGGTCAAGTGCCTAATGTGCAACCTCTGGGTACACAATGAATATGCCGGATGCGAAACAGAAGAGTATGTATGTGATTATTGCAAATAATTAACAAGACACTATTATATTCTGAAATATTAAAAGTGAATATAATTTGGAATATACTATTCCGAATTACATGCACTTTAAAAAAAACGCATTTTTTCTCATTCTTTAATTTTTTATTTTTTAAAAGCACTGTAATATTTTTTTTAATTTCTGTTCTCGTTTCCTAATAAACTATTAGTTTCTTAACATTTAAATCGACTTTTATTCGTAAAAACATTTTTATCTTATTTTCTGCACCCTAAAATGTAAATGGTATTCCGAATATGCTTCCTTTCCTCTACTAGATATTTACTACACTTTTTGATGAAAAAATAAATCATTAGGTTTAGGTAAGTATTTTGACATTCAAATCCAAAATTAAGTTTTACATGAAACAGGCAGCGCAGCCGTTCCTCTTAGGTGAAGATATGTTACACGAAAAAACCAAAAATAAGTTAAGTATGCAGTTCTACATTAAAAGATCTAAGAAAGATTAGGTAAAAAGGTGCAAGTCGGGAAAAAAAGATTTATTCCTATATTTCAAAATATACTTAATATACATATGTCATCAAAATTCAAAGTAAATATAGGAATGTGACTCATATTCTATTGCCTTTCACATTATACAAAGTAAAGAATGAGAAATGGAATACGTATAGGCATATATATAATACCGTTTCACCCATTTGATTTTAAACGTGATAAACAGTCTCTATTCTATGATGCTGTCAAGTCTTGAAATAAAGGTGGTGAAAGATTAACTTTGTCTCGCAGAAAAAATTAGAGAATTGTGACACTATTTCTTTATTTGTCGAAGTCTCCGTAAAACAGTTGCATACTAATGTATTGTAGAGATTAAAAAACATTACAATAGATGAGAAATAATAAAATATATATATAACTTTAACACGGGAGGTCCTGAGGGAAATAATTTACCTCAAGTCCTATTTCATCTTTGGAGGGTCTTTTAAAGGTTGGGAAGGAGTGAAATATGGCCTTGAAGAGACCCATGTTGTAGGATGGAGGAAACCAAGAGGGCGGCAGATCATTCCACAGCCGGGCTGTTGAATACAAAAACGAGTCGAAGAAGCAACCCGTTCTCATGTGACAAATGTCAAACGTGTGCAAATTTTGGGCGCGCGTTTGGCGTGTTTACCAGTGCCGAAGGGATCAATCATGCTAGTTCCTCAGAGCATCTTCCATTAAAACACCGGTAGAACAAGAACAGCATTCACACCTGACGTTTGTGCTCCAAAGATTGCAGTCCGTTTGTTAAGATAGGTGAATCTATCAAACGGACCGCCCGTTTCTGCACAAAGTCGAGGGTTTTTTCAGATATTTTGAGGCTCTCGACCAGAAGTGACTGCCAAATTCTACAAATGGACAAGTACTAGGAAAAACAAATAGTACAAGTAAGTAAACACTTGTATATTCATTATTTTAACAATACTAAAGATGACAATCTGTATCAAACATGCAAGAAGTGACAGGTTGATAGGAAAAGTATAAAAAGCCACGGGGGCAGTTTTATAACTATTTTGTTACATGGGTCGCTAGTCGATAGTCGCAAAATTGTCTGTAAGTGATATTGAAAATGTCAACGGTCAATGCAGCATCATTGAGCAGTTGATTCGCTCTGCTGATTGGCGTGTTCCTGTAAAGAAGTTCTCGCTATCGGAGCATAAAATAGTGCACGGAGTCTCCCACGAGCATTCTTGTTAGGGGAGTGTAAGTTTACCTCTGTGAACGTAGGTGGATTATGGTATATGTTACCATATACCTCTTTCCATATCTGATTACATTATCACTTACATGGCGCAGTACGTTAGGAGTGGGCTATTTACAAGGCACGACGACGATGCGGCCTAGACTTAATAATAATAATAATAATATTTATTTGAAACATACATTATTTGACAGAAATATTTCAGAAGGCTTTGACTGTCCAACTAGGAGCAAATCCCGTTTTAGGACAGTCAAATTGATAAGATTAGTTCATATTAATATACATACACATAAAAGAATATAAAACAATCCATAAAGTAAATTCAATAAAAAAAAAGAAAAAAAAAAAGAGTTTTTTTTTAATTTTTTTTTAAGTATGTTGCAATTTTTTTTTCAATTAGTGTAGAATAATAATGAATTACAAATGAGATGTAAAAGTTTAAAATATAAAGTATACAAGTTTAAAGAATATAAGTTAAAGGTATGATATGCATTTTTTAGTTTACTGTAGAGAAATAATAAATTACATTTGAGATGTAAAAGTGTATAGTGAGAGTAAAGTTTAAAGTATAAGATTCTAAAGTATGATATGCATTATTAAATTAGTGTAGAGTAATAAAGAATTACAATTGAGATGTACAAGTTTAAAATATAAAGTATAAAAGTTTGAAAAATAAATTATTGAGTATGATATGCTTTTTTTTTTACAATAAATTTAGTGGGTAGTAATAACGAATTACATATGAGATGCAAAAGTTTAAAGTATAAAGTATAAAAGTTTAAAGTATACAAGATTAAAGTATGATGTGCATTTTTTTTTTTGATTTAGTAGTAGTGATGTATTACATAAGAAGGTTTTATTAAAATTGTACATACATATTAATGAGCATATGTTCGCTTTTGACCCTCCCTAAATCGAGAAGCCATACATTGATCAGTTTACGCAGGACGTTTGTACTTTTCATTTTCCATGTAATGGGTATTATGTTGAATAATTTTGGTCCTAAGTATGAAAATTGTCTTTGAGCAAGGGATGTCATGGTTTTTGTTGAAACTATTGGATTACTTCTTGAGTGTCTGGTGTCGTGATAGTGCTCGATAGATGGGTAGTGGTGACGTTGTTTATGTGTGTAATACAATTTTCCTGATATACAGTTGTCTGACATCAAGAACTTGCATTTCTTTGAATAATTCATCACTGGGGTACCTGAAGGGTTTTTTAAGGATGACTCTTATTAGGGATTTTTGCGCTTTTGCCAGGGGGTCCAAAATTGTTTTGGCACAACTGCCCCATCCTAAGGATGCATATTCAAGTAAAGAATTACACATGGCATAATATATTGATTTTAGATCTTTTACGTTTAGAATGTTTCTAATAGTTATGAAAAGGTGAGTGACTTTTGTGGCAATTGAGATGACGTGTTCTTCCCATCTTAGGAATTTATCAATAATGATTCCTAAATATTTTACACTATCCACGCATTCTAAGTTATGGCAGGTACAAGTATTTATTTCATTGCAAAGGTGAGCAGTAATATTTAGAACATCTTTGGGTTGTCCCGCTTGCGTTGCACTGAAACGTATGAATTTAGTTTTATCCGTATTGAGAGTAAGGAGGTTATTGTCTAACCAATGCATAACCTTGTTTATACCAATTTCTGTTTTACTATGAACTTCGTTCCAGGTTTTGCCTTCATAAATCAATACTGTATCATCAGCAAAGGTGATGATGTGATCGGCAAGGTTACTGTTACATAGGTCATTGATGTATATATTGAACAAAATGGGCCCTAGAGTACTTCCTTTGGGTACACCAAATCCAATATTGGCTGGTTCGCTTAGAGTATCATTGATATTAACTCTTTGGCTTCTGTTTTCTAAGTAGCTACCCAGCCATTTAAATAGTTGTCCGTGTATACCTATTAGCTGTAGTTTTTTCAAAAGAATTTTATGCGAGATGGTGTCAAAAGCTTTAGCTAAATCTAGGAAGATCGCGATGCATTTAATTCCTCCGTCGATATTATTGGAGATGATTTTCGTCAGTTTAGCAATAGCATTTTCGGTACCTAATCCTGTTCGGAAGCCATATTGTCTCTTAGAAAGTATGTTATTATGTTCAAGGTAAAGGGTGAGACGGTTCTTAACAATTTTTTCAATGATTTTTGAGACCGAGTTTAGCGGAGATATTGGCCGGTAATTTTGAATCTGCGACTTATCTCCGTTTTTGTGAATCAATGTAATAATTGAATGTTTTAAATGATCAGGGAATATGCCCGATTGGAAGCTTAGATTAGAAATGAACGCTATCGGAGGTGCTATGGATGATTTTATTACTTTAAGCAGATTTGTTGAGACTTTATCTGGTCCACAAGCATTCGATGTCTTTAGGTCGTCGATTAGTTTTAAAACTTCGTTTGATGTTGATTGGATATTTTCTATCTTAGGCTCGAGATTAGAGGTGATTAAGTTGGCTAGTTCGGTTTCAGTTTTATTACATTTTAAAATAATTTTTTTTGCAAGCGTGGCTCCCACTGACGTGTAATACTCATTAGCAAAATTCGCCATATTTTTGGGATTGGAAGAGTCTATGTTATTGATGTTCAATGTTTTAATTTCGGAAGACTTACTGTTTTTTGTTTTACTAATATCACGAAATGCTTCCCACAAACGTTTTGGAGAGTATGTATTTTCGTAAATAAACTTTTTATAATAATTTTCCTTCGTAGATTTGATTAAATTTTTACATAAATTCCTGTATTTTTTGTAATGAGCTTGTACTAAAATATTATCTGAATACCTTTTCGCCTTTTCATGAAATTGGTTCCTTCTGTGGATAGATTTAACAAGGCCAGGAGAGATCCAGGGCATGAGTTTAAACTGGCTGTTTGATATGAGTTTCTTCCTAGTATGTTTATATATATATGAACATAGTTTACTAGTGAATTCCTTCATCGTTGTTTGTTCGAGGGACGTATTAAATTGTAGCAGTTGGGGGAGGTTTAACTTTGAGGCAGAGAGCTGTAGTATAGTGATCCGAAATCGATTTGTGGATAACAAATGAGTCAATGAAGTTAATATTTTTTACATTTATATGGTCTAAACAGGATTTAGTCGCGCCCTGTTCACGAGTGGCAGTGTTGATTGTCTGAACAAAACCGTTTTCAGCAAGAAGACATAAATAATCGTTTGCTTGTTGATGATATTGAGGAATAGTATTAATATTGAGATCGCCTATAATGATTTGACGTGTAAATTTTTTGGAACTATTGATGGTTGATTGAAGCGAATTCAAAAAAGTGTCGATGTTTTGAAAAGATGGTGATCTATAAATTGCAAAAACACATAAATAATTATTAAGTACAATTTTTAGACAGTTTGCTTGCGATAATACTATTTCGTCGACTTGCACTTGATTAATAACTTACCGGATCGTGTATTTTAGGTTTCTCAACATATCCTGGAGGCTTCGTTGCCACCGCCGTCCGCAGCGCCATGAAGGCGGCAAGAAAATGAATCAACAGCATCTGAAAAGTAAAACAAATATTTTTAACAAAGTTACATTTTTTTTATATGAATACCGCACAAGAGTCCAAAATGCTCCCAACCGCCTGGAGCCAGTGATATTATGGCATCTCCAGTTGGGGAATACTGTGAGGCTGGAGGTGTTGAGGAGGGGAAGGAGAAGGGGAAGAGGAAGATGGGGAAATACCTGCATATTCAGATCTGGTCACCAAACACGGCTGAAAACCATTTCAAGCAACGTTTTAATTCTGAATGGTGGTCTTTCACCAGGGCGATACTAAGAGTATCTTCCAATCTGGAACGTGCGCAAACATAGTATACATTTTTTTAAATGAATTAATTGTGAAACAGCACAAATTAATTAAATAAAATTTACTATCTCGTGTTTTTTTTAACTGAGAGTAGCCGACACTGGAGACACTATCTAAATTGCAAATAAATTTTGGCAGAGTCTTGTAGTCAATATAGAAAGATAACACCCAAAATGCATGAGAATTAATTGAAGATGATGTCACAGTTCTTAAATTGAAGTATGTACTCGTGTATCGATAAAAATGACGGAGAACAATGGAGTAGCATTGGCATAGTTGGTAAGAGCGCTGGTTCCGGATAGATTGAGAATTCCTGTGTTCAAGTCCCAGATGCGATCATTTCTTTTTATTTGCTCTGTTTTTTTCTGTCTCATATTTCATTTGAGATTTGTTAATGATTAAAAAATGATTTTTAAAAATAACGATCGAGTTGGTTAGGTTAACGGGATAGTTTTTTTGTACTTTATATCACTTTTAAAATGTACTAACTAGCAGAGGAAGGATGAAAGTAGACTGAATGCCGTATAAACGACATCTCGAAGGCGAATGTGTGATAAAACCATGTATGATCGTACGAAAAATGTTCAGATTCGTAAAGAATGCGAATTTGAAGAAGGAGAATATGTAACGCGAATGTGAATGGAAGAAGATGCCGAGGACTTTCGAGGAAGACACGGCACAATCAAGTGAATCAAATAATTCAGTCGGACCATGTCAGTAGTCCGAATAACAGAAGAGAATGTATGAGACGTTGTATGAATGTGAATAAAGCAAGAAGTGTATGCCAAGATCGAGTTGTTTGGCGGTCCGTCCACACTGCCTACCCCGACGTAATGGTTAGTTAGTTAAAAGTGTGCCGATTCATACATGTGTTGATTTATCAAGGAATCGTTACCACCATAGATAAAA
>JAHDVE020000630.1:0-84797 GCA_022606495.2 Halesus radiatus
ATGTTTGGAACAAATTATCAAAATAAATTGCCGTTGGTAAGGTGGAAATCTCTGACTATTGGATCATTGATGACCACTGTTGACCATCAGAAAAAAAACATCGTTTTACTTTGCGAGCAATCATTACCTGTCCATGCGGCAAAAGCAACTCTAGAGAGGTACTGTTCAACCTTATATAAATTGTGTTTTTAAAGACTTTTTTCCCTTCAGAAAAAAAAACTTTTTGTATTATTCTGTCGGATATATAAAAAAATAGAATAATACTGTGAGTATCGCCCTGGTGATATACCACCATTCAGAATCCAAAAGTGGGTTAAAATGGCTTTAGCCGTGTTTGATGACCAGATCTGAATAGCCAGGTACTTCCTATCCTTCCTCTTCCCCATATCCTTTCCCTCCTTAATACATTCAGCTTCACAACATACCCCAATTAGGGATGCCATTGTATCACTGGCTCCAGACTGGTGGGAGCAGTTCTGACTCTGTGTAGTATCATAAAAAAATTTAAAAAAATTATGTGGTTAAGAAGTAGCTGTCCAATGATATCTGGTCACAAAATACGGCTAAATCCATTCGGTTTATTTTTGGGAAAAGGGGGTATCTACAAGAAAAGTGGTGATATGTTCCCATTTTGGTATTTTGCAAGAAAAGTGGTGTTATGTTCCCTTTTTGGTATTTTGCAACAAAAGTGGTGTTATGTTCCCTTTTTGGTATTTTGCAAAAAAAGTTGTGTTATGTTCGCTTTGTTGGTATTTTACAATAAATGTGGTGTTATGTTCCCTTTTTGGTATTTTGCAACAAAAGTGGTGTTATGTTCCCTTTTTGGTATTTTGCAAAAAAAGTTGTGTTATGTTCGCTTTGTTGGTATTTTACAATAAATGTGGTGTTATGTTCCCCTTTTGGTATTTTGCAACAAAAGTGGTGTTATGTTCCCTTTTTGGTATTTTGCAAAAAAAGTTGTGTTATATTCGCTTTGTTGGTATTTTACAATAAATGTGGTGTTATGTTCCCTTTTTGGTATTTTGCAACAAAAGTGGAGTTATGTTCCCTTTTGGTATTTTGCAACAAAAGTTAAATGTTCCCTCTTGGTATTTTGCAACAAAATTGGTGAAGGTTTTTTTTTTGTAATTTTATATGGCCTTTTTATTAAATTTTATTTTTTTTTAATTCGAAAATAGAATGACAGTACGTGGCGTTTTATTTTATTCTATTTTATTGTTTTTCAATATTGTCAAAACAATAGACAAAGAAATATATAGGACGTACAATATTACATTCTTATTTAAATATACCAGAAAAACGCGTAAAAAATACAAAAATTCGCTTTACTATAAACACGAAATTACCAGGTCTCCAGCAATTGTCAATCGCATCAATGACGTAACCATTGACGAATGGTATTGATCGTCTCGGGGGCGCTTTAAGTCTAGCCCATTGTTCGATTCCCTCCGACGCGTTTTCTCAAAAAAACGGTGGGCAAGTAGGACGTGTTGAGGCTGCTGTGGAAACACGAGACAGGAAGGGGGCAAAACTCCAAAAAGGTTACTTAATTTATTTCTCCCTCAATGTTTGTTTTATGAGGTTTTCTGACACGTGTCCTGCCTGTCACGTGGCGCTTTGATACCGCGTTAATTACGCTAAGAGCCTTAACGAAACTGAGAGCCAAGGAAAGCCTCTTGGAAAGAATAATAAAAAAGTTGATTAATCAGACTTAACAAGGTCATCAAAAATTCATTTAAATCTATTCATGTAAAAGAGAAAAATAAAACAACTTGCGATGATTTTTTTTGGGGACATAAAAATATGAAATTAAAATGATTAATGTACAAGAATCACAGCTGTCCGGAACCAGTGGGACTATGGTATCCACAATTTAAGGTGTGTTGTGTGAAGTGGGGAAAGAATATACTTTGACGGTCTCCGTGGTTGAGTAGTTACGATCCTTGGCTACAAATCCGACTCTTGTGTAGCATCATCATGGAGTCAACATCAAATCATCATGGAGTCTGAATAATAAATAATTTATTTAATGTTTGCAAATTACAGGGTGACCCGAAAGTTGATCGACTTTTGTCATTCCTACGGCCGTATTTCCTCTCTGTTGACCCCTTCGGAGACATTTAGTTATATTATATGAAAGCAGGAACCTATAGCGTATTTTCCCAAAGTCGACTGCATATATAAGTATGTCGTATTTTGTTATTCGAACGTATATCTTCACTGCATACTCCTTCGAGGACTCGGCATTATTGTTAGTAAAATATTTTATGTAGCCAATTTCCACTCAAGACGCCTGCAAATATAAGTATATCGACTTTTGTTATACGGTCGCCTATCCTCTCTGCATACTTACTTTACAAATGAGAACGTACCGTAGAAATAATCCTTTGGGGAATCAACTGTCCGGGGGATCAACTGTCGGGGGATCAACTGACATGGAACCAAATTAAAGGACACATGAGTTTTTACAGCTTTAAAAGAACATTTTTTTTGCTTACAATTTCAGAAGAAAGGTTTCTTAAAGATATCACCACATCCCTTTTTACGTCAAAGGGCTTCTATCTTTAGACACATCCATGCACATTTTGATTCCCAATCATAAAGATTATACGCATAAACGTAAGAATGGCAAAAAACATTTTTTTTTTTAAATAATATAGAAGTTACCTCTGGACACTTCGATATCACGTTACCAATGTTGTCACAGTGAAAACATACAAGTTTTTAAATTACTTGGTAAAAAAGGGGTTGAAAAACTGATTAAATATCTTGTCTCGTGTTAATATCGTTACACGCACGCACTTTGGGGTATTCCTGGTAATTCAGATCTAGTAAAAAAGGGTAGGGTTCAAGATAATTTGAAGGAAACCTTTCAAGAAAGGGTAATGTTCATAATAAGAAATTCACTGAAATGAAACTTATCATTGGGGTGGCTTGTAAAATACCAACCATGTAAAATATAGAAAACTTATTTAATTCTTCTTGTTGGTATGTTGGAAGAGAGTTGTGTGGAGGTTATACTGAGATGATGTGGTTATATAGCCAGTCGACGGCATCGTAAGTCAATTGGTTCAGCACAGATGTGCTATAGGGAATCTGATGAAGGAGACATTCTTCTAAGATGTGTTTTGTTGTTTGAATATGTCCACATTTACAAAGTTCGGAAACCTTTAGGGCCCATTGATGCATCATATACGCACAACGGCTATGACTGCATCGGATGCGGTTTAATGAGGTTCACGTCTTCCGAGGAAGAGAGAACTTTGGCAATTTAATAGCAGGGTCTACAACAAGGTGCTTGTTTTTCACGTCCGAGGTCTGCTACTGAGTTCGCCACAACTCTTCAGAAGAATTTTTTTCTATGCGAGTGTAGGCAGAGAAAACGGACCGTCAAATACCTCGGTCTTGGCACACACTTTTTGCTTCATTCACATTCATACATCGTCTCATACATACTGCTCTGTTATTCTGACTCTTGACATGGCCCAACTAAGGTATTTGGTTCACTTGATCGAGCCATGTCTTCCTCGGGCGTCCCCAGCTTCTTCTTCAATCCACATTTGCGTCATATATTTTCCTTACCCTCTTTTCTTTCTAAGCGTCCCTTTCTTAATCTTCCTCATCATGCTCACATCAGCCTTGCAGTTTTTGAGAATCTCAATATTTATCACACAGTTATACACAGTTTTACCACATATACGCCTTAGGGATCTCATTTCTACAGCATTCTGTCTACTTTCATCTTCATCTGCCAGTTCCATGCCGTTGCCATAAATCAGGGCTGGTATCTGTACTCCATGGTGGACTAATTAGCTTCGCTTCTTTGGACAATATTTTGTTAGTGCCAACCGCGTTCATTCCTCCATTTGTGGAGTTTCCTGCATTCACCCCTTTTTCAATATTTATGATACTTATGTATTGAAAAAAACATGTATTAGAGATGTTAGATAAATACAAAATATAACAAAATCTAATTCACAAGGTACGTATACATTAATATCAGGTAATATTGCTATCATTATTATACAAATGATATTTTATTAATTACACGGAATCACACAGTTTCCGAATTATTAGAAAGTTTCAAATTCGTTTGAACTATACGTGACTGACAAAAAATGTACTTATTTTGTAAGACAGGTAATGAGGGATACCGAAAGAGCTTCATTAGTTCCAGAATGCAATAATTTTTAGGAAACTAGACCATTTTAAAAGTGTAATTATTTTATGTAAACGATTCGGGTCGTTAAATGGAAATTGTAGCGGTGAAATCGTACCAACAAATGGGTACAATTATATATGGTAATAAGTTATGAGAAATTTTAATTAATTTTTTTTTATTTTTATTATTTACTTATTTTTGTACACAAAGTTTAACAAAAGGTAGCCAACAATTTTTTTTTGCCAACAGTGAAAATAAAAGTTGATTCAAACAAAGCATTTTTTTCATTTAATTCGTCAATTTGTATTTTGCTATATTTTTACAGCGTTCTACCGAAATAAATAATTATGTCAGTAGATGGTGTTGATCAATTTAAAAACAACAAATAAATTTGTTTACTTCTTTCATTTAGGTAAAATCTCTCTCTGGAAACTTTTTAATTATAACGACGAAACTCGGGGATGCAGCCCGAAGAGGATGCAGCAAATAGTTAATAACGTATTAAATATATTTTATTCGGTAAGTACAAAAAGCAACTTTAGTAAATTGTTTATAACCAAATTTTTGTCTTTTTTGAGGGCAGCAGAGCTGCACTTTCTTTTCATGAAATTGACGGCTTAGTTTATCGATAATATTTCATAATTTGCAAAACTACATACAAAAATTTTGTTGACAGTATTGAGAGTGGTCAAGAATAAAGAAATATATTTTTTTTAATCATTGTAGAAAATAATATTAACATAACATAAATGAAACATGGAAACGGTAAAAAAGACAGAAAATAAAAAATAAATCAGTTACATCTGGGACTCGAACCCAGGACCTCTGCCTGTCCGGGGCAACCGCTTAACCAATTTTTTCCCTAATCTACCACGTCAAAAGTGTCCTTTTATTAAAAAAAAAATTAAAATCAGGGTAATTCATTAAAATAATTATTATATTCGAAGCCATCAATCACCTGACTTGACAGTGACAAATGTCTTACAATGATTGCTTTGTGTTATGAAAAATGGTAAAAAATACAGAATTATTTGATACATTTGTCACCCTAAAAATAATGCTCATTGTTAAAACGTCACATTTAGAATTATTTATTGTACGAGATTTTTTCGAACAAAGCTCGTTCTTGTAAATGGCTCTTGAAAAATGCGCACTTGCAATTTTAGGGGGTAGCATTTTTTTATTGTTTTTAATTACTTCTGTGTCGCCTTTGCGAGAGCTGCGAAGCATTTCCAAAGTATTTTCGGTACGAATATTGCAATATCAATAATATTGGAGGATGTTTAACGGTGGAAAAGTCCACAATGGACTGTTGATACCAACTCTGATGTACGGAAGTTGAGGAATGGAACTGGCAAAAGAAGGGTGAAAGTAGACTGACAGCTGTAGAAATGAGATCCTTGAGGCATATGTGTGGTAAGATTATATATAACCGTGGGAAAAATGTTGATTTCGAAAATAATGCAAGCAAGGCTGATGCGAGCGTAGAGACCAAGATTCAGAAAGGGATCCTTAGATGGTTTGGGCATTTAGACCGGATGAACGAAGAAAGGAGTGTAAGGAGAATATATTACGCGAATGTGAATGGAAGAAGCCAGGGACGCCTGACGAAGGTATGGCATGAGACGATGTATGAATGTGCAAGAAGCTAGGAGTGAATAACAAGATTAAGTTGTTTGGCGGTCCTTCCTTTCTGACTACCCCTGCGGAGATACGGCGTGATGGTTAGTTAGTTAGTTAAATACTTTTTTATGTGAATTACCGCTCCCAACTGTCTGGAGCCAGTGGGACTAAGGCAACCTCAATCAGGGTATGATGTGAGGCTGAAGGGAGTGGGGATAGAAAGGAGATGGGGTAGAGGAAGATTGGGAAGTACCTGGCTATTCAGACTTAGTCATAAAACAATTTCGATCCTGAATGTTGGTCTTTCACAAGGGAGATACCGAGAGTATCTGACACATTGAATTATTTTCCTGAACACATTAACAATTTTACTAACCTCTCTGGGGCCTAGGAGTTTAAACGTCGTGATGCAAATTAGCGAAACAGTTTTATTTTAAATCAGTACTGGTCACATTTCTTCGATTGGATCTTAAAATTCGTAATATTCTTACAAGAATTTGATCGTTAGTGTGGAGGGCAGTTAACACTGTGGCAGTATTTCCTAACGGATATAAAGTGAGGTTAGATTACCTTGTACGACATTATTAAATCTTCCCCTTGCTCTTCTCGTCACCGTTCATTACTCAGATAATCACGCCCGCGGCATTCCAATGAATACAGTCCGCTGCAAAACTGTATAAACACTAATACAATAAAAATAATAGAAACCTTTTTTCACAGTTTCTCCACACGGGAGGCCCTGGGGGAAATAATTTCCCTCAAGGCCTATGTCATCTTGGGTGATGCTGTGTGGAGGGTCTTTTTGAGGAGTGGAAGGAGTGAACATGGGTTTTGAAGAAACCCACGTTGAAGGAGAGAGGAAACACACAGTCTAGCAAATCATTTCACAGCCGAGCAACTGAACATGAGAACAAGTCGTAGAAGTGACCCATGGGATAAATGTCAACCGTGTACAAATGATGGGCACGCGTTTGGCGTATTTCCCAACTGCGCACCAGTACCGAAGGGATCAATGACGCTAATTCCTCGGAGCATCTTCCATTGTAATAACGTTAGAACAAGGAAAGCAATCCCACCTGACGTTTATGCTCTAAAGATTGCAATTCGTTTGTTAAGATAGAGAAATTTATCAAACGGGCAGATCGTTTCTGTATAGAGTCAAGATTTTTTCAGGTATTTTGGGACTTCAGACCAGAAGTGGCTACCAAATTCAAAAGTGGGCGAACTTGCAATTTATACAGGGACAGTAGTTGTGTACTATTAAATTATCTGCGGGTCCTGTATAATACGCCCAGCTTCTGAGAGGCTAACATGAAACTGGCTTCAAAACCCCCGTGGTTTAGTTGGCCACTTAAAGTTACACCAAGCATAGAATTCACAGAATCTAGACATATTTTGATGAAACTAAGAAGACGTAAGGAAGAATTGAGCTTACGTTGAGCACACAAACACGCCCACAACACACTAATATCGGCCTAACACTTCAGGGCTATTCAACTCTAAAATTGGTTTGTGGATATTGGTGCGTAAGTTGTGATTATAATTGTAAAAAAAAATAAAAACTTACATGTCGTCTTCAGAACTGCTATGTTGACGGTTTATCCCACATATTCCCTGGCGGTGACATCTGAAAATAACAACAAACGTTTATTTAATAACGCTTAGTAAACATGTAATTAAGAAAGTTTAAGCTATAAAGCACAGATGGCGTTCCTAAGTAGCTTTAAGAGTAGTTTCAGAGAGTTCCGATAGATGTCACTATGATGTTCCATAAAGGCCAGCAATAAAAAATGGCCCTAAGGCTGCTCTCTGACGGTCCTGCGAGGAATGAACATTTCACTGGCTACTGGAGACACTGCGCAGAAAAGTCCCACAATGGACTGCGTTGCAAACCGTTACCTTACTTTAGCAAACTTGACTTTTGTGTGCAGTGTCTGCAGTACCGAGTGAAATGTTCATTCCTCACCGGACCGCCAGAGAGCAGCCTTAATATCACTTTGCGGGTTGCTAACTAAAGAAATACTGCAAATGATTTATCTGTAATTTTTACATGCGTAGTTAGAGAAATGTATAAGGTTGTAAAAGACAAAAATCCTCAACCCGTAATCCATAAATTGTATTAAATACGTCCCAAAATATCTGAAAACAGGTGCAGTTTGAAAACCAGAGAAAGCGATTTTGAATATTTTACATAAAATTCCACCACGTATTTCATGCATAATTTAAAAGATTGCAATAAATGAATTAAAACTTACTTTGTTATCACGACTATATTATAATACATACATATCAACATGTTTCGAAAGAGAAGCGTTCTTCATCGGAAATGAAGTACCATATATTTTAAGTATTCTGTATAAGCTTCGCTTTCGAAACATGTTGATATGTATACGAGTATATTAATAAAGTGGTGATTACAAAGTAATTTTTAATTCATTTATTAATAATACCAATCTTTTGAAGAAATTATAAAAGATTACAGTTTGTGAATTATTAAATTTTGAAATCTAATAAATTTTTGTAATTACCAGTAAAGAATCAACACATAAATCATTAATAGTATTTCAGGGAGTTAGCAACCCGTAAAGGCGTATTTTTGGCTGCTGACCAGTGATAAATACAGCATGCCTTGCAGACGGGCAGATTTTAAGAATAGCCAACAGAGAGCAATGACTTCTTCCCTGTTCTAATTCTCATTTCTCAAACATAGTCTTAATAAATGACGGAGTGCTTGTCATCCCGAGATTATCAAAAAACAAATATATTAAAATCATTTAATTCAAGTAATTAACGATAGGTCAAACGTTATTGGTTTCTTTGAGCGCTAGGGATGATGTTTCACAAAGGTGGTGGCCTAGAATTAATTATATTTTATAAAACAACTAGCTGATATGTACCCGGCATAGCTCTGGATTTTTTTAGTTTTTAAGTTATGCAGTTGGGAATTCTTGCTTGCCGTTTGGGTGCCATAATTGATATGACAGCAAAAGTAATGCCTGGTGACGAGTATTACTATCTCTAAACAAAGAAAGAAAGAAAAATACATTTGAAATTTTTCTTTTTTAAGTCTCACTATTAAACGGTGAGCGCTGGCGTTATAAAATTTGGAATTTAGATTCCAAATTAATTTTCATGCCAACGCAATTGAGCTATGGAATTGTGAAAATTTAACGCCGTAAAACAAAAATTATATTGTCATTTTCATTCCCCAAATTTTTTTTCCTTCCTTTTTTAAAAAGTTAAATATAAAAAAAATCATTATTTTGGGCGAATCTAGGTAGTAGAGCACGCGTTTTTATGAACGTCAATAAAAGTAGGATGAATAAGTGGTTTCTGCTCGCTTGTCAATGAAGCTTAATGTAGAAATGCGTGTCCAAAAATAATCACTGCATTCCCACACGGCAACCCCCGCGGCGTAATGGCGAACGGAAGCCGTCCCCAAATAGTTATTTAACTTAACTCAACTAACTATACACTGAATAGTTTATTTTGGGTATGGGACAAAAATAACTCGTGCCTTTTAAGATTTTTGATAACATCTTTCACATAGAACAATTTTTATTAACAAAATCTAACAAATTTTAAATAACTATAGTTTTTTTTTTAGAAAGCAAAATACTTTGTGATTGGTAAAATTATTAAATAAAACAACCACTTTTTTTAACCCCTTATTTAATTTTAATTTATCATCAACCCCTTTCTTCTGAATCCGTTTCTCTTTTGTCGCTCGAAAATTGCGACAGTTCAAATGGAAAAATCCGTCAAAAAAACACGGCCTGTCTTTGGTCATAGAGCAATGTATAAGTAAAATATATTACAATTTCTTCAAAAGTCTGGTATTCACTTTGTGACGTCATTATTCACAAACGAATTGGTTACATACATTCATTTGTAACTATTTTTATACAGGAAAGTCTTCTAGAAATTTCTGTATTAGAGTTAAGAAACACCTGAGGTGTTTAAATAATAACAACTATACCGAAATTGCTAATCATATTTTAGAAACCAATCATTCTTTTGATATAAATAAAGGTTTAAAAATTTTACGTACAATTAGACAAATTTGAAATTTTAGAATTTAGAAAAAGCGTTAATAGTGAATTAAATATAATTAAAAATCAAATACATTTATTAAAATAGCTGTCTCTTGAATTTATTTTCATATTAATATTAATAATAAAAATAATTTATTTTTTAATATTTAATTTAAATTCTTTACAATAATTTTTTATTAATATTTTTGATTAATTACTTACCTACTTTAATCCATTTATGTTTATTAACTAACTAACTAACCATCACGCCGTTTCCCCGCAGGGGTAGGCAGAGAGGACGAACCGCCAAAAAACAAGATCTTGGCATACACTTCTTGCTCCATTCACTTTCATACAACGTCTCATACATTCTCTTCTGTTATTCCGACTTCTGACATGGCCCGACTCAAGTATTTGATTCACTTGATCGTGCCACGTCTTCCATGGACGTCCCCGGCTTCTTCTTCCATTCACATTCGCGTCATATATTCTCCTTACACTCCTTTCTTCATTCTTTCGCTCTACATGCCCAAACCATCTAAGCGTCCCTTTCTTAATCTTGCTCACTACGCTTACATCAGCCTTGCATTCTTTACGATATTTATAATTTGTCTATTCTAACACTATTGTGTTCCATGTTTATTATTTGTCTATACTTGACATTATTATTTTATAGTATTCTATATATTCCCGATGAGCAAAGCATCGCTTTCGAAACAAGTTCAAATGTATATATTAATAAAGTGGTAATTACAAAGTATATTTTAATTAATTTTACAATATATTATATTTAGTGATGTGCCCGGGAATATTCCCCGATCTAGTATAAATTGTTCAAAATTACGAATTTTGAAATTAAAAAAGTTATTCTAAATAAGATTGTTTTGATGAAAAAAAAGTTAAACAGCGAATAACGACAAAAATTACGAAGTTATGAGCTTTCAAAGTGAATAAATCGTATACAATCGTGTTTAATGACGTCACACGAGACACAATTCAGTATAATGTATTAATAATTCGAATAGCGCCACTCATTGTATGTACCGTGACATCACACAATTTTATATTATCAACACTATAGGTACTATTCTACAATATTCTACCGAATTTATTCGTAATCTTAAGACAATGTCTCGGATATGCCTATTCGATTTTTATTTACACGGAACATCTGTTGCTATTTTATGTAATATATTTTTATTATATTTATTTAAGTTTTTAATCCTGCAGGACTGGGTGGATAGTGCAAACCCAGACTGCCATATCACATGAAATATATACAAATATAAATATGTGATCTTCTCGCGCGTGTGACGCATGTTTAGGGGCGGTGCCTGGAACGTTACGGTGAGATTCAAACGGTCTCACTGGACATTTCTAAGGCCTTTGACCGGGTTTGGCACCGAGGAATTGTCAACAAACTGCCTTCTTACGGACTTCTCGTTTCCTTGTGTACGTGGATTGCCGACTTTTTGAAGGAGAGATCGATTCAGACGGCTGCTGATGGTTTCATCTCTTCCTCGCATGCAATAAATGCTGGCGTCCTCTGTCGCCGACATTGTTTTTGTTGCACATCAATGACCTTTTGACATGTGCACCAATCCATCGTTACGCGGATGACAGTACAGTCCATGATAGCTTTTTGTTCGACAAGCCCCCAAAGGGCACACAAACTCCAACGGCTCGGAGGGCTTTGAAGCAGAGAATGGACGGTTACCCCGAGAGGGTCTCCTCTTGGGGTAAGAATAACCTCGTCGAATTTAATGTTTCAAAGACCCGATCATGTCTGATTACATTTAAAAGGGATCGAAATAACGATCTAAAAAAAATAGAAAAATGAGTATAATAAAAAAGATAAAATAATACAAAATGACAATTACATCAAAATAAATAAAATAAAATGAAAAACATAATATTTAATAATAACGAAGAATAAATTAAATTAATTTAATTTAAGGGATCGTCTTTCGGGGTGGTAGTCGTATCATCTATCCTTTTCCTACTTGTCTTTTCGGTTTCATGTTTCATTTTTAGAGTTGTTAATATAATCTTCAATGATTAAAAGTGTATTACATTGAGGTTTATAAGCTACAATAAGTGTTTCCAAAAAAAAATTATATTATAATTTTTTTGCGAAAGCCTGGATTTGATCCCACGACCCACAGATCGAACACAAGGATCTTAACAGCTCTATCATTGAGGCCATCATTATTCAGCTTGATCACGCCATGTTCTCCCGGTAATCCCCGACATCTTCAAATAAACAATAAAATAATGGACCCCAGAAAAAATATGCAAATTTGTTCAGAGATTAAATTTCCATCAACGCAAAAATAACTTACATATAAAACCAGTTCTACCCCGTTAAAAATGCATTTCTGTCTTGTGATCATAAAGGAAATATGATACTACATTAACCTTTAGATTTTTAAATAAACTCACATTAAAGATATCCCGTTCTGTGACATCTACCATTAAAATGGTTACGGACCAGACACCACCGAAGATATAAATCGACAGAAGTGTGTCGCTGGTGAGCTCAACTCTCCCTTACTTCTGGTAGAATGAGTTTGTCCCCCAATTTTATTTTATTTTTATGATAATGTTTTATATATATAAAAATTTCTAGCGAATAGAATTTATTTGTATAAAAGCAACTAAACACAGATGTCAGCCTTATTATTGATTAAAAATATATTGAACCCCTCTCCGACAGATACAAGCGGAATCTATGTTATAAAAGGCATGAAAATCATCTTTATACTACAAACTAGCCAGCAACAATAACTTAGATTCTGTGTCCGCCGGGGCGGGTATTATTTTGGGATGTAGATTCAGTCGGTAGAAATTTATTGCTAATAATGTTAAAAAATAATTAAGATATTAAAAAAAGTCCGTACTATTTCTTTGAAAGGAACCTTCACTTTTTAAGTCTTTGTATAATATATAATACGGGCATAGAAGACTAAATATCAAAAAAAATAAAAAGAGTTGAATTTTGGATTGGAGGCCGAATTACCCTTCCAAACTGAATAATAATGATCTATTTTTTAAATATCTAGTACGTATGAAAAGTATTTTATTTATTTTTGTCTTACCTTATGAAATATCGGCCATTAAAGGAATTGATTTTTCGCGATTTTAGAGGCATCTTTAACAATTATTTAGGGGCTAACGGTGATTTAAAAAAAAAGTTTTAACCCATCTGCTTTGAAAAGATTATGAAATGTATTTTTTTTAATATTAAAATTCGGGCCATGTCAGAAGTCGGAATAACAGAAGAGAATGTATGAGGCGTTGTATGAATGTGAATGAAGCAAGAAGTGTATGCCAAGATCGAGTTGTTTGGCGGTCCGTCCTCTCTGCCTACCCCTGCGGGGAAACGGCGTGATGGTTAGTTAGTTAGTTAGTTATTAAAATAAGCATTATTGTGGACTTTAAATTAAATTAAAAACGACCAATTTACGGTGGAACACAAATTTGCCATACAGAATTTAAAATATCGACCCGAAATTTTTTTTTTTAATGTTTTATTTTTATATTTTTATTTATGTAATCATACTTACATAGTCAATGTGATGAATTAAAAAAAAAACAATAAATCCGCTAAAAATTTTCTAAGCTGCCTCTAAAATTATGAAAATTGTTTTTTTTGTTCATGGTACATACTTAAAAAATAAAATTAAAAATAAATAAATTACTTCTCATCCGTACTAGATATTCACTAAACATTTAATTTAAAAAATATATATAATTCCGTTTGGATGGGTATTTTGGCCTCCAATCCAAAATTCTGTTTTGTATGAAACAGGTACCGCAGCCGTTCCCCTTAAGGAATCAATGTATTTTAGAAATACGCGTTAATAAACGGCGCTCAGAAAAAATATTATTTGAAAAACTTTGAACTATTTCTTCAGAGGTGAGTAGGAAATTCTGAACTTACTGATTCAACGCTGGCACGCATCTACAACGCACTTCTATCAGTTTATTCCTTCAGTTGGTTGACAGACCGGACACCAAATAACATCGGATTTTTATTGTACGTCAATAATTCTCATTGCAGCGATGCCCGGCAACGAGTTAAATACTTGACAAGTCCGTTGGATACCCATTGGCACCGAATTTAAATTTGAGCATAAAAACCTTGAGAGGTACCTGGCTACTAAATACTAGTCAACAGCCGACAGTTCGGCGCCAACTGTAGGTATATGGCATGATGCCCGCTTAACCCTGTAGATGGCGTGAAGTTTAAATAAATAAAAAAAAATTGAATGTTATTATTTTCATACAGTGTGAATGTGTACCCACTAAGCCACTGCAAGTAGCTTGTCGTAGGGGTTTAGTTCAACAATATTATATAATATTCTCTATTATTTAAAGAATGTCCCGGGCGGTGTGTTTGTCTTGTATACAGATCTACAGTTTTATTCCGAGATTGATGAAATTTTGCACACTTGCTATAACGTTTTAAAATCAGTATGAAAAACATTGAACCCGTCATGTTATATTGAGGTTAGCCCATAGATATACCACTCTGGTTATCCACAGATTTCACATTAAAAAAAAGAAGATGGGTAGTATATTTTCAAAATGAAAAGACAAGTAGGTACTTACTTAAGAAGTTTATTATTTAGTTACATTTTGAAAAAATAACTGTTTGGAATGAAACAAAATTTTCAAATGAATGTTTCTTGGTTTGGAGATAGTAATAGTCGTCACAAGGCATTAATTTCGCTATCAAATAAATTATGGCACCCAAATGACAAGCAAGAAATCCAAACTTCATAACTTTATTCCAAACAACAACAAAAATCCCAAGAAAGGACATGTACACATCAGCTAGTAGTGGAAAAAATCCTTCGAATAAAAAAATAACTGTTTTAACTAAATTTTATAAATAATAATAAAAAAATTGACACGACAACGGTTGAACACCTGAATAAAATTATTCTTGTATAAAATATCATATGAACCTACAAAGTGTAGGTACTATTGTATAGATAATCAAATCAACACCGCCCACGGTTTTCCATACCAAAGGCTAGTACGAGAGTCAGACATAACCGAACAGTTGTAAAACGGGTTTTACTCGTTTTTTGCATACATCTATTGTCAAACAGACATCCACTGCAGCGCTATCAACTGCCTTTTTGATCCGTCTCAAAGATTTTTAATGTATATTCGATGATAAATGAAATTTACTGAATGTTCTGAGCGAAAGATCTATTGGACACTTAAGTCTAGTGTATTTTTAAAATCCGTAAGAAACTGTCTCCCAGCAGATTCCGCTAAGATTATGGAAAACGATCTTGTAGTCTACAGACTGGACTACAGCAATAGTTTGTATGCTGGTCTGCCGAATGTACATTTGAACAGACTGCAAGAAGTGTTCAACACAGCAGCTCGTCTAGTATGCGGTGCCACCAAATACTGTCACATCGCTCCCCTTCTACGTGATTTCCTACACTGACGCAGAGTCACAGAAAGAGTTCACTTTATTAATTTTGTCTTGTAATATATAAAGAACTGAAGGGGCTGGCACCATCATACTTGAGTGATCTCTGCGTGAGGAACAATCTTACTCAGACGCAACTCACGCTCAGGTCGGCCAAGTCTGATGCGTCCAACAGACAGGTTGAACCCTCTCGTACGAATACTGCTAAATTTGGAGATAGAGCTTTTAATGTGCTGGGTTCACATTCTTGCAATGACCCCTTTGGTCTAAAGTCAGAATGCAATTTTGAAATGTTAAAAGAAAAATTCGAATACATCTTTTTAAATGTGGCTACAAATTTTAATAAAACGTCAAGCGCCCTTGAAGCCATTTTAATCGCTAAACGGCGCTATGGAAGTGTTGAAAATTTATTATTATTATTAAAACGTGTTTTCTGTGATAGTCCGAGCTGTATAAATAGCACAACACTAGTAGCTTCAATAGTAGTTTTAAATATTTCCGATAGATGTCACTCCTCAGGAGATAAATATGGTTTACACCCATTGTAGATTGCCAGATTTCAGAATACCTGCTTAATAAAGAAACATGGCTTTTCTTGGCTTGACATTGACATTGAAAATATTGATTGTTATACATAAAATCAGAAACAACTTGTTATCAATATATTTATTTCTCCAACAAAATTATTTACAAAATGGACATTCACAGACATAATACAAGAACGTGTAAGGAAATTAGGCTACCGAAAAAGAACAAAGCCAACACGCAAATAGTATATTTTATGAAGAGATGAAATGCTGAAATGCTCTGCCGGACCCTATCAAAATTGCACCAATTAATGCATTTAATAGATTGTAAAAAGCTCATTAAGGTAAGAAAGAAAAAAATCATTAGTTTTTAAAGTTTCTTTATCTATATGTAATAGTATATAAGTTAGAATTAATTATTTTGTAAACTTAAATGTACAAATAACATAAAATAAATAAAATTTTTAAAAAAAACAAACAAAAAGGGTGAGAATAAAATGATATTACGTAAGAGAGGATGTATTAATGTGAATGAAGCAAGGGGTGTATCTTAAGACAGAGTCGTGTGTGGGGTTCATTCTCTCTGCCCACCCATTCGGAGAAACGATGTGAGTTCATTAGTTATTTTATAATTGTTAGGTTCTGAAATGATAATGTGTTTGGTTCCTACCTTAATTGCCATTTATTCAGTCCTTGCCTTCCTAAACCAAACACAACATTTCGAAAAATGGAACACTCAGTGATCAGTGATCTGACAGTAATTGTTTGGAGTGCTCTTTTGTTGGAGAGAAGAAAAAACTACTTTCGAGGAGCATGTTCGGTCCCTACATTTCGGTAAGTGTTTGGTTATCCTAGCTCCTTCTTAAACCTTAAAACTATCTCTTGCTCCAATCAACCACATACATCATTATTTTTGTAGTTATTTACAGCCCACAAATAGTTTTTTTACATGCGAAATCTCACAATTTCGGATTGATAATAGTCGTATGTAACATTGCATAACAATAATGGTAATCTTTCTTTAATACGAAAAAAACCATCCGCCCCCGTCTTAGGTCTCCCGTCTCAAACTTGTAAAAACGTCGATCAGAAAAAAGTTGATAAAAATCTTTATAACCGTTATAAATCGTCCTAATAATTAAATCGGGAAATGAATCCGGGAAATATCGGTGGAAATCTGCGAGAAAAACAGCGTTGAAAAATCGCTCCGTTCCTTAGAAATGTCATTGACGAATAGAGTGAAAATTACTTGTTGTAAATCAGGCCGAGGGTGGGAAACTCAGGACTCACGCAGGGAGGAAATATTAGTAGGGGATGAATTGGCACAATTTTATTAGGAGGGACGTTTTTTAAGGTTCTATTTTGCGAGATTATTTTATTATTATAATAATTGGACAATTTTTATGGTATTTTTTTAATATATTTTACGTAGAAGGTGCTACAGTGAACATAGATATATAGAAATAACAAATATATGAATACGGCCTGAATATATATATATATATATTTATATTAAAAGCTGTTTGTTTCTTACAAATAAATTAATATGAATTTAAGGCACCAAACTTAACCAACTGATAAACCAGGGAAGAAATGGTTTTTACATAATTTTATGTTCAATAAATTGTAAAAATGTAGAACCTGCAAGCAAGCTGCCTTGTGTCAGCTTTGTATGACTCCCTTTTTTTGTTATTGTGAAAATTATTTAAAAAAAATAGTTTACCTACTAAATAACTAACTAACCATACTCTGTTTCTCCGCAGGGGTAGGCAGATAGAATAAACCACAACAAAACTCTGTCTTGGTATAGGCTCCTTGATTCACATTTCATACAGTTTTCTGTGATTCTGATTTTCTTGGGACACTTAGATGGTTTGGGCGTGTAGAGCGATTGAACGGAGAAAGGAGTGTGAGGAGGATATATGACGCGAATGTGAATGGAAGAAGAATCCGGAACGCCCGAGGAAGACATGGCACGATCAAGTGAATCAAATACTTGAGTCGGGCCATGCAGAAGTCACAATAATAGAAGAGAATGTATGCGACGATGTATGAATGTGAATGAAGCACGAAGTGCATGCCAAGATTGAGATGTTTGGCGGTCCGTCCTTTCTGCCTCCCCTGATTATTCCTCTATAAGTTCCACGCCTAACTACCATACATCAGAGCTAAAAAAAACGCTATAAAAATAGCCAAGTATTATCATTATAACACTCGTATATCAATATCAGCGCCCTTGAGGGGATTTTTCACAAAAACGGCGCTATACAAGTCATCCAACTATTATTATTATTATTTAATACAATGAGAGTATTTGACGTTTGGCAGATTGACGCTAAAACCATCCTCACTTCTCTATATACGAACAAACATAAATATTATGAAAAAAAACTAAACACTCGCATTACTAAAAATACTAACAGAGATTTACTCCAAATTCCTGTAACTCATACTACTTTTGGGCAACGGAATTTTAGGTACTTTACGATAAGAATTTTCTACATTCTTCCAGTTAGCATAAAAAATCTGTTTAACAACAAAAAAATTGCAAACACCATATAAAAAAATTCGATTAAAAGTAATGATAGGGCATTTACCGGTGCACTCACACAAATTCTAAATTATTGATTTAACCATTTACCGAACATATCTTAATATAAGTATTTATTCATAGGTATTATAAAATTAGAAAATAATATGCAAAATTACTGCGTCAATCCGTTGATTGGGTTGAACCCGTAACGCCTGGAACCCAACGCATTTGTACACCCGGCTTCTAACTCATAACCAGTATTTTCCTAGACATTTTCTTTCATCCATTTTCCGGACACCACGCTTCACAATTTTATATTAATTTCGCCCACCGTGCTCCGAAAATGTAATTTAAAAAAAGCCTAGCTTATTAAAGCCGGCGAAACGGGTAAAATATGGGACGAAAAAAACAGTCGGTCGTTCGTCTTTCATCCGTAATCTTTTGAGCATCCGCTCGAAGACAATTTTCGAAATCTTTTTCGAAATTACATCGTCGGAAACAAAGGAATGTAATTAGTTTCGACCCCCTAAGATGTTAACAAGAGTTGGAGTAAAATAAAATATGGTCCATCTTGTCGTGATCTGATCTTATCTGCCGTTCGTAATTCTGGAAATGATGTTTTGACGACTTTCCTGGTAGGGTGGCAGGCTCCCGCGCTTTGGAAATGGAGGTCGAAGGTTCGAATAAATTCAAATGGATTATGTCACACAGGTACAGAATTTAAATAAAATTTATTGTAATATTTAATCTTTGAGAAGATGATATTAATAAATTAAAAATGAAATGTGAACCAGAAAAAGACACAGAAAATAAAAAGGCATCAGTCGCATCTGGGAATCAAACCCAGGTTCTTTGTCTTACCCGGACAACAATCTAGCCACTGAGCTAATATGAGGCTATATTATTTTACGTCATTTTTAAGATTTAAAGACCAATATTATCTTCAATTAATTCTCATATTATTGGCTGCTAACTTAATAGTTCATAGAGATAACTCTAGCATACGCATAATATCATTTGCGATTGAAATGGGTTACCCGCCTGCAGAGCGGCCACAGATATTTCGATATTACTGGATGCAGATATATTTCGACGGCCTCCGTTGACGAGTGGTTACGATCCTCGGCTACGAATCCAGAGGTCGCGGGTTCAAATCCCGAAGTGGGGAGGCAAATTTTATTTGATTCACTTGTGTTATTTCGCATTTATTCATTAAAAATAATATACAGTATATTTGCGGCACGTTCCAGAGTGGTAGATACTTTCATTTTCATACATTGTACAGTCTTACCAGATAATATATTTATAAAAATTGTTTATTTCTAACATAAACAGTTTCCTCAGAACAGCTAGCTACTTATATTAACAGAAACGATTTATTGATATCGCCCATCGGATACACCGTAAGTAGTTTCCCTATAATAGCTACTTATATTCACAGAAACGATTTATTGACATTACCTATCGAGTACACCGTAAGTAGTTTCCCAAGAATAGCTACTTATATTCACAGAAACAATTTACTGATATCGCCGATTGGATACGCCGTAAGTAGTTTCCCCAGAATTGCTACTTATATACACAGAAACGACTTTTTGACATTGCCCATCAGATACACCGTAAGTAGTTTCCCCAGAAAGCTACTTATATTCACAGAAACAATTTATTGATATTGCCGATTGGATACACCGTAAGTAGTTTCCCCAGAATATCTACTAATATTCACAGAAACGATTTATTGACATTGCCGATCGAATACACCGTAAGTAGTTTCCCCAGAATAGCTACTTATATTCATAAAAACGATTTATTAACATTGCCGATCTGAAACACCATAAGTAGTTTCCCCAGAATATCTACTTATATTCACAGAAACGATTTTTTGACATTGCTCATCGGATACACCCTAAGTAGTTTCCCCAGAATGTCTACTTATATTCACAGAAACGATTTATTGACATTGCAGATCGGATACGCCGTAAGCAATTTCTCCAGAATAGCTACTTATATTCACAGAAACGATTTATGAACATTACCGATCGGATACACCGTAAGTAGTTTCTCCAGAATATCTACTTATATTCACAGAAACGATTTTTTGACATTGCCTATCGGATACACCGTAAGTAGTTTCCCCAGAATATCTACTTTTATTCACAGAAACGATTTATTGACATTGCAGATCGGATACACCGTAAGTAGTTTCCCCAGAATAGCTACTTATATTCACAGAAACAATTAATCAGTGTGAAATAGGTTAGGTTACAGGCGAGTTCTCCAAATATTTCTATATTTTTTCGATATTACTACTATCTGTATCTGTATTTTCTCCATAAATAAATAAAAAAATTATTTTTAAAAATTATTGATATTGCCGATTGGATACACCGTAAGTAGTTTCCCCAGAATATCTACTAATATTCATAGAAACGATTTATCGACATGCCGATTGGATACACCGTAAGAAGTTGGCCCAGAATAGGTACTTATATTCACATAAACGATTTTTTGACATTGCCGATCGGAAACACCGGCTTTCATAGGATAAAAATTTTACGTATCCGATGGGTATTTTCGGCGCACTAAAAGATAATACATAAATATTGAAATAATTTATTCATTATTTTGGAACGTTTACAGAGTATTAACATGGCCATATTTATAAAAATAGCATTGGAAAGTTCGTAATTGTTAATAATCCAGTTTAAAATGTTCACAGGACACATAGTTTAGCTATCATCACTTGGTAGAGATGTTAAATAATGAAAAGAAATAAGGAATATATAACGCAAACCATAATATAAGCTACAGAAACACAAGAAAAAAATAACATAACTAATAACACCATAAGGTATAATAAAAATAGAACACAATACGAGATACAGAAAGAGTAGAAAAATTTTAACAAAGGCAAGTTATAGTATTTCTAACAACACCACTATTTTCCATGATGTGATAGAAGATGGCTGATTTACTTTTTAACATATGCGAGGCTTTTTGTAAAGATGTCTGTATCGTCACATTCTATATCATTGTACAATCCACACATTCGAGATATTGTATTGCAATAGGCAATATTTTGTGTAGCTTCGACCACACGTGTATAATATCGTATATGTAAAATATTTTTGGAAATACGAGTTTTTTTTTATTCCCACATTTAAAAAATAATATTATTTAACCTATATATATATATTTATATTTTCCTAATATGCAAAACAAATTCTCCGAAAGGACGTAATTTTCGGTGCCTAACCAGCGACAGGTCTACCTAAGGCCTCAGAATCCCGACTGAGCGCCGTTGAAAGGCAGATATGATCATTCGAAAGATAGAAAGAGCGCACCTATATGAAAAGCGTTTAGAAAAAATGGGCGTAAGTGACAATTCTAAAAATATTAATTAATCACGTCATATTTAAGATAGATCAAAAATCTCAAGACGAATGTGTTAAATAGCATTTAAAGAAACACGATGATTTGCTAGAACAAAAACTTTTTTTTTTAATTATTGGAGCACACTTTGCGATTTTTCTCTATTGAGGGAATTTCATATAATTACATTTTCAGCACGTTGACTGATTAGAGATTGTCTTCAAAAATAAATATATTTTTTAAGTGCATAAAACCTCCAGTTTTTAAAGGATATTTTGAAATTCTGTTTTTCCGATGCTTAAATAACTCGAGATAAAATGTTTAATTACTTTTTAAAGGATTAACATTAATAAATTAGGAACGTTGATATGTATACAACTTAGACAATGAGTTGTTTAAAAAATTTAAGGAGGTTAGTCAATCCCTTTGTAAAGAGAGAATAAGATAAAACTTATTTAAACTAGCTGCTGTGTACCCAGCCTTATTCGGGATTTTACTAGTAATTTATATCACGGTAATAAAAATTAACAAATTTGTTGAATATGTTAGTAAAGAATCACGAAAAACGTATAAGTCTATTAATTTTTCATAGTGGGTATATGTTCCGATCGCGAGAATAATTGGGGAGTTCTTTGCTGCATTAGTATTGTTACCTTCCACGTGAAGAAACGTGGTGTGCCTGGTACGCCTTGTCGGAAATTGTAAACCAACTAGGGATAGCAGTTCCGAATATATACCATTTTAAAAATGTTCTAACTGATGTGTACCCGGCCTCGCTTGGGATTATTTATTTATTTTTGAATAAAGTTGTGAATTTTTGCTTGTCGTTTGGGCGCCATAATTGATTTGACTTCGAAAGTATCTATCTCTAAACAAAGAAACATTCATTATTTTTATAAACAATAATTATTAATCTAACACACTCATCCAAATTGAAAAAACCTTCCGAGCAAAGATAAATGTCGCCGGCAGGACTCGAACCCGCACCCTTCTAATGTCCGGTTAGATGCTCTACTGTTGAGCTACGTCGGCTTATCGCAAACCCGCCAAGTTAATCAATATATACTAGTGTTTCATTCAATAATTACTGTTTTTATTATATTTTCACCTGTAAATAACCAACTTTATTAGTATGAGAAAGGCTTGTAACGGCTAAATCCCTCAAATAGATGGTGTCGAGACAAATTATGTCTACATTTTATTGGTGAAAATTCCTTTGACTTGTATGCACAAAAAATCTTGTCTTAAGCTTTTTAAGAAACTTTAGTTTATCAATTAATAAATATTTGACAAGTCAAAGCAATTTTCACTAACAAATGTAGAGACATAATTTTGTCTCGACGCCATCTATTTGAGGGATTTAGCCGTTACAAGCCTCTCATACTAATAAAGTTGGTTGTTTACAGGTGAAATATAATAAAAACAGTAATTATTGAATGAAACACTAGTATATATTGATTAACTTGGCGGGGTTTGCGATAAGCCGACGTAGCTCAACGGTAGAGCATCTGACCGGCAATCAGAAGGGTGCAGGTTCGAGTCCTGTCGGCGACCTTTATCTTTTCTCGGAAGGTTTTTTCAATTTGGATGAGTGTTTCAGGCTAATAATTATTGTTTATAAAAATAATTGTTACCCTCTGCGCTATGCACAAAAATCTTGTCTTAAAAACTTTAGTTTATCAATTAATAAAGAAACATTCATTTGAAAATTTTATTTCATTCCAAAAAGTTTTTAAGTAGGTACCGAGTTGTGTTTTCGATTTTGAAAATATTCCACCCAAATAAATCTTCATCTTTTGAATATGTAATCTATGGCTAACCAGAGTAGGATATCTATCTAATTCTAATTCGACGTTTTTCATCCTAATTTTAAAACGTTATAGCAAGAGTTTTACATATTTGATTTCATAAAAACTACTCTCTAAACCTTCCAGGTACTAATATGAATAAACTGTGCTATTTTCAGCGAAACCGGTCTGGTAATTTTCGAGAAAATCGATGACAGACAAACATTAATTTTTATATGCATAAATTTTGTCTACCTGTATCACTTTGTGGTTAGTAAATTTATTATTTTAACAATAAATACAGAATCCCATGAGACACATAAAATATGAAACATCGCGCATGCTGGTTATTGTATTCAATGATGATTCACATCTCTGTAGGTTGTATTTTCACATGATTGTATCACTGTAGCTCTGAGAATGCAGCGACAGGTGGTAGCGGAAGCGTATTCCCACAGTGGACCTATCTCACATCCCTGTCTGGCTCACGAAAGCTCCGTCGCAGCATCCCGCCCCTCCAGGCACACAGGTAAAACTGGTCCGGAGCAGGAGCACAGAAGTTGAAGGAGGTAGATTGGTTCGGTATGAATGCTACCTGCCTGAGTGTTATTTAGTACTGCCAGATCTTATACGGATGGAATTATTATTTTTATAAGCAATAATTATTAATCTAAAACACTCATCCAAATTGAAAAAAACCTTCCGAGCAAAGATAAATGTCGCCGGCAGGACTCGAACCCCGCACCCTTCATTAATTCACCTGACCGGACATTAGAAGGGTGCGGGTTCAATCTGCCGGCGACATTATCTTGCCAGAGCACGAGCGGATGAGTGTTAGATAATATATTGTTTATAAAAATAATAATTGTTACCCTTTGCACTATGCACAAAAATCTTGTCTTAAGTTTTAAAGAACTTTAGTTTATCAATTAGTTAATTAATTAATTAAATAATGTTATTATTAAGTTCTGCGAGTATTTTAGTTTTCATTATTGTGACAGATTTTTCGGCGTACAAAGCCATTTTCAAACTATCGTTAGTCCACACTGCGATGACTTACTTAAACGATTTTATTTATTCTCACTCATTTTTAATTAAGACGGTGTTTAAAATGATTTATTACCGGTAAAACCGATTTAGTTAGAAAATAATTAAAAATTCTCTATTCTCTGAGGTACTTAGATTTATGATGTGGTTCCCCGCATTAAATCACAATATTTTCTTAATCGATTTTTAATGATGTGAATGCGATTGACTTATTTAAATGTGTTATATTAATGATTAACAAAATGGCTTCATCAAAGATCAACTACAACAAATTTATTACTTTTTCAAAACTATATATATTGGAGGCATTTGCAAAAAATAAACAAGTTGACTGTATTTATATATATATACTGATTTATCGAAGACTTTTGATAAAGTACTGATCCGGAAACCTCAGGCCCTGGGAATTGGAGGAAATATTTTAAAGTGGTTAAGTAGTTACTTATCAGATAGAACCTTGTTTGTCAAAATAAAATCTTTTATATTCAAATCGTTTTGCGCTACTAGTGGCGTACCGCAAGGTAGTCACCTTGGTCCGGTTTTATTTCTTGTTTTTATAAACGACATAGCCAACGGCTATAAAGGTGTCAAAGAGTTGCTATTCGCCAACGATATCAAATTATATAGAGAAATAACTGATAAAAACGACTGTCAAATTCTTCAATTTAATATTCACATGCTAAATAAGTGGTGTTCACCAAACAATTTATATCTCAATGTAGAAAAATGTAAAACTCTAACCTTTTCCGTTTTTTTTTACTGTTCAATAAATCAAATACATCTAGGAAGAGTTACAGAAAAGAGCGATCTCGACATTATAATGGATAAGAAACTAAATGTCACTGCTCACATTCAACTAACTGTAAATAAGGGTGTGAAAACTCTAGGATTTTTATTAAGAACAATAAATTTTTTTGAATCGTTACAAGTAATACAATTGATGTACATATCCCTAGTTCGAAGTCTAATAGAACATAATTCATAGTGTGGTCGCCTCTCTACAAAATACATATTCATAATCTAGAAAGAATTCAAAGAAAATTTTAACGTTTCATAAATTTTAATGTTAACATTCCTTAAGAGCACATAAATTACTCATCTAGAGCTTTTAAATATCCATGTAGTTTTGTCACCTATATAGCGCTGGAAGGTGGTGCTGAATGTGACTTCAGAATAGATGAATAACTATTTACTGGCATGTATTTTAGAGGATTTTAAAGGACAGAAGATTGAGGGATCTCGCGACTGCGCTAAGGCTAAAGACAAAATAAAAAGTGTTTCTACATCCATGCAATTTACCAAGAAAAGGAAGGGGCGTAGCAGATGCGTGCATTCCATATAGGAACATAAGCACTGCCTACCCTTACCTATCCTACCTTACTCATATACAAATATAAATATTATTAACATTATAAAATTATTACAAGAAACCAAAATGCACTTTCAAAAATACCCGCTACGAACTACAGCGCTGCGAGCTCTCCACCGACCACGATTCTATAACGCGTTAAAAGCAGAAACTAAATATGAAAAAGGACACACACATGTCATAATTCAAATGTTGACAGTATTCTACATAAAAATTAATCTGTGCGCAACGCGCATTTAAGCGAAGAATCGTTTGTGTCAGTGTCGAAAAAGGACATGCCTTTCGGTACAAATCACAAATGTAGCAACCAGCGCCATCTATTGGTATCTCTATTAATCAGCACAGCTATACTAACGATAATTATCAAAATATTATTTTGGTTTACTTCAGTGCGGTTGAAAATTTTGTCTAAACATTATGTATCCAGTAATTGGCCTGTAATATTCATAAATGAAGTGGTTAATAAATATTGATCACGATTACAAAGTTAAAAATAGCTGCCAATATTATGGGATTAAAAATGGAAAATAATATTAACAAATCTTGAACTTGAGATATAATGTCGATGAAGATGACATAAATTGAACTGGTCTCATTAACTGAGTTGGTTAAGCGGTTGCCCCGAATAGACAGAGGTCCTGGGTTCGAGTCCCAGATGCGAGTGACATCTTTTTATTTTTTGTCGTTTTTTTTCCGTTTTCATGTTTCATTTAGGTTATGTTAATATTATTTTCTACAATGATAAAATATTATAAATAAGTCAATACTTTTAATTAAAAAGAACCTTCTCTTTTAAGTCTCCGTTTTATATGAAATATGGGCATAGAAGACTAAATATTCAAAAGAATTTAATCAATGGAGAAAATAATATTAACGAATCTCAAACGAAACAGAAAGACACAAAATACAAAGGTGATATTTTACATCATTCTTATAATTGTGTAAGTTTTCTAATTAAAACCATTAAATTAATGACTTATTTAGTTTCATCCGAATACTGGCAAGCAAAGGACAAAATTACAAAATTAGATCTTAGTTCAAATTAATGAATATACGGTAAAGTTTCGCCACAATCATTTTCCAACTTATGATAAGTACGTTAAATTAAATACAGTTTTGTTTACTTTGAAACGTAAAGAAGTAATTTCGTGTACGTCGTTTTGTTTGTGTTTGTATCCTGTGATACAGAACCTAAATACATAAAGTGTACACGTTTACATAAAACCGCAGAGTATTATTAATTCAACTTTGCAACTGTTGTTATATTTTCTCTATTCTTCTCTAAGGCATATAAACGTTTATTGAATCAATTAATTCAATTTCATATACCTAAGAGAGCTATTCGTTAGAAAATCCTCTTTAAATGTAATAACACCAGGACTGAGCATTACAAACACTCGCTTGTACCTAGATTACACGAAGTTAGTGATAGATACGCAGATGTGGCGGATCTATTTAACTGCACGGAAGGTAAGTATATACAAGAAGGTTATACTATCATATCTTTTCAATCAATAGTCATTTAACCTAAGTTTACTATATGTCTTATATGTACGCATATCTTTTACTTTTATATCCTTCATGAACTTTTATTTTTTTTATACTCTATGATGTCATTGTACGACCTAATGTCACATTTATTAGTTATCTTATAAAATTATTTATTTATGCTTGTAGTTAACTGTGACATACCTAACTAACTAATCATCAAGCCGTTTCTCCGCAGGGGTAAGCAGAGAGAACGGATCTCCAAATAACTCGATCTTGACATACACTTCTTGCTTCATTCACATTCATACTTCGTCTCATACATTCTCTTCTGTTTTTCCAACATCTGACATGGCCCGACTCAAGTATTTGATTCACTTGATCTTGACATGTCTTCCTAGGGCTTCCCCGTCTTCTTCTTTTCTTTACATTCGCGTCATATATTCTCCTTACACTTCTTCGTTCATTCGCTCTACATGCCCAAACCATCTAAGCGTCCCTTTCTAAATCTTCCACATTACGCTTACATCAGCCTTGCATTCTTTACGAATCTCAACATTTTTCACACGATCATACATGGTTTTACTACACGTTCGCTTCAGAGATCTTATTTCTACAGCATTCAGTCTACTTTCATCCTTCCTCTGCCAGTTCCATGCCTCACTGCTATACATCAGACAACAGGGTTGCTATCAGCACTCCATTGTGGACTGATAGCTTCGCTTCTTTGGACAACTTTTTACTAGCGCCAACCGCGTTCAATCCTCTGATAATACCTACTGAATTTTATAATTTTACTATTGTTAGTACTTCAGTTTTGTTTTATTATTTATTATTGTCACATCTGTTGCAGCGTTTAAAGCCATTTTCAAACTGCAGTTAGATCACATTGAGATGACTTATTTAAATGAGTTTATTAACCGCTACCTGATTTTAATTTGAATGTTGTTTGAAATGATTTATTAACATTTTCGGTAAAAACCGATTTACTCGGATTAAAATACCGAATTTACTTTGAAAATAATTGTGATTATTAATATTATTTAATCTGTGCGATCCTTACAGTTGAGTTATGTCTTCCCCGCTTTTAACTAAAGCGGGTATTTCTTAAATCCCTGAATTTTAAGCTTGTGAGGCTTCTTAAAAAATGACTGTCGAAAGGTTGACAAGAGAGAGAAACCGAAGTAGAGCATTGATCAATAGACAATTGACAGACAATGTAACAATGGCTAATCTCTGATTCAAAGAAGAAAGCAAAAGTAAAAAGATTGTGTGTATTATATGGGCAAAGGAAAATGGACAGACTGAAGGGTCAAGTTAAAAAAAACATTCCCGACGTAAAGAAATAAAATAAAATTATGTACCTCTAGCGATTTTTCGCATTATTATAGTTAATAAGGGCTGTCAACATAGGGTAACAGAATAAAAATAAGACGAACAAAGGAGGTCTTTCAGATATAAAATGTGAATTCAATCGCAATAGCAGCACAATTTCGACATAACATATTGATTTATTTATTAAAATAACCTGACTTTCGTTCACCCCCAATCCCGCGGCATTGAGAAACGTCATTACGATATACCTATAACAATCTATCCCGGCGCACGGTCCACCTGCCGCCGCCGACCAATCAGGACGCTCGGTCTATCAGCCGTCCCGCTCGCTCCGTATGGCGGCGTCCCGCCCGCACGCCTCACACACGCGAGCACTGCGACGGTACCGGCGCTGTCATTACGAGATGTTGAAAAAACGACGAAGTTGGTTTTTTGATTGTGGTTTGATTAAAATAAGTTTAATAAACTTGCATGTTATATTAGAATAGCGTGTTTTAATTCAAAGCGATATAATTATACTAAAGGTCTATTCTTAAATTAAATAAATTAATCAAGTTAACGTCTTAGGGGCATTATTGAAACGTGGTGTTGCTGTTTATTGACACATTAGTTAAAAATGTAAGAATATGTATCAACAATAACTGGATGTTAGCGAAAAGAATGATTTGAAAATGAAATAGAAAATAATATACATAATATATCATTCTGTGTAACTCTGATGATGAAAGCATCGCTTTCGAAACATCTCGATATGTATATATATTAATATAGTGGTGATTACAAAGTAATTTTTAATTCTTTTATTAATAATGACGCCACAAAGCGAATATCAATCTTTGGAAGAAATTATAGGACATGTTAGTTTGTGTTAACATTTTTCCATTTTAAGGGGCCCGTCCTTTGGGTTATTATTCAAAAAGCACGTGTGACTAGTGACGTAACTTGTATGGGAGAGACGAAAATACCCGAACACATCCGCTAACTTCGGCTGACCTCGAAATACTAAATGAGATGACGCACAAACAAACTGGACATATACGAATATTTTGTGGGTTTCGGGTATAGCTTTTTTTGTACCTGAACGTACTGGATACGGCTTGTTGCGTTCGGGCGATAATATGGCGGCCGTATCACGTACGTTCGTATGAGTAAGGCGGTTATTTAAAAAAATATATGTATATATATATGTGAATACCGCACAAGAGTTTCAACTGCTCCCAACCATCAGGAGCCAGTGAGACTATGGCATTCCCTATTGGGAAATGTTGTGAGGCTGAAGGTACTAGGGAACATGGAAGAAAGCCATTTCAAGCAACGTTTCAATTCTGAATGGTGGTCTTTCACCACGGCGATACTGACAGTATCTTTTACTCTGGAACGTGAGAAAATATACTATATACCATACGATTTTGAAATTAATTAATTTTGAAACAGCACAGATTAATTAAATAAAATTTACTTGCGCACGACGGGATTTGAACCCGCGACCTTCGGATTCGTAGTCGAGAGCCTTACCCCTTGACCATGCAGGTCGTCGTTAATAAGGTTTCATCCAGTTTTTTCAATGGTCATGTATAAAGAAGTTGCCAATGATAAATAAAACTAAACTCGACAAACCGGACCTCGTTGTTTATAGAGATCAGGTTTTTTGTGGATATTTTTCAATCCGAAACGACTCTGGTATCCTTCTGCCTTCTGCCTTTGCTCTGGTCGAAGTGAAAGCTACACATATAAGATTGTATTCCCGAGGAGCTGTGATGAATTGGAGCTGCGAAAATGAACGCAATAACTACATTCAAACATCGTAAATCGTGTTAGGAAGATATTTTTAATTATGGATATCAAAAAACATTGATTCTCTATATATATAATGAATGTTTGTCTGTGTGTCCGTAATTTTTCGAAAATTACCGGACCGGTTTATTTGCTTTCATGTTCTATGGAGGTAGAATGATCAGAATTTTGTTTTTATTTTCGAAGCAGATGTCTCTTTTTTTTAAATCTTCACATAATGCGTAAAAGATTTCAGGAATTTTATATCTCTTTATCTATCTCCGTATACATTTTGTAGTTTATTAATGATGTACATTTATTTATTAATTATTAATTGTTGTTGTGTGCAATTCGTGGAACTACGATGAACGAATGATCATAATAAAACATTAATTGATAAAGAAAGGAAAATATATACTCACCGCTTCTCAGTATGTTCACATTATCAAAACAATATAATACATTTAAATAAATGAATTAAGAAAAAAAAATCAGTTAAATACGAGGAAACACATTATAAATGTGAAAACCTCATAGTGTACATAATTTCAATTGTTTTCTAAGTAAATCGGTTTTACTCTAATAAATCATTAGTATTTATAAAAAACCGTCCAAATTTGAATGGGGTGGGAGTAAATAAAATCATTTAACTAATTCGTCACAATGTAGATTAACCGCAGTTCGAAAATGGCCTTAAACGCTGAAACAACTGTCACAATAACAAAAAATTAAAAATGCTTGCAGAACTTAATAATTTTTTTTTTTTTTTTATATATTTATTTCTTGCTAAAGCAATCCCGATGAGTTTCAAAACTCATTTTAGGACGGGAGGAATTTACAATAATATAATAACAATATTAAATTTGATTTACATTAAAGTAAAATACATATACGAGTATATATACATTTTTGCTTCTCTATGCCTTGTAGGGTAGTTATGGTTCACATTTGAAAATTGACATTTAATTATCACGTTTCGCTGATTTTTGTGGCCAACTGAATAACTGCTCCTCAGTTCTTAGAGATTTGTCTCATCTTTTAATTTATTTTTATGGTTCGTCTTTTTTTCTTGGTGAAAGCACAGCTTTTAAGCCTTTGTGAACTGCACGCCACTGCAATACAGCATCGTGCTGCGTTCAATCCTCTCTGCCTACTCCTTGAATTTAATTATTTATTTTGTAATGTTTTACAAAAGTAGCAAAAATGTGACCTCACTGGGGTACCCCGTTCTAATTTTACATGGTTTTATACATGGATTATAAATTTGGTAAATTTTTTTGTGAGATTGATAAAATTTTTATGTAAGTTTTCGTAATTATGTAAAAATATTACTAGAGGAACATCATGATGCAATAAACGAATGAAAATTCTAAAATCTGTGAGAAAACATACCGTGACCGTTAATATAAAATTAAAATGAAGTCAGTGTCAGCTACAATCAAAACAAAACACCGTTTCTTTGTCTGGATTACATCATTTAATAAAATGTTTCACCGCATTATTCCATTTTATCAGTCTTTTTTAATTAAACCAAAATCAAGCCATACCCATTTAAGGGCCTAACCAAGAAAGAAATCCTTTTTTATTATTACTTTAGCCCCGCTAAACGTTCAGCGTGTCTAGTAAATTGGTTTTGGACCCTCCAGCTATAAATCTCTGGACCTTTTCCTAACCCTTTTTACCATCAGACTACCTGCCATAATGTTGGACGTTAAAAAAAACCTTAAAAAGATTTAACCCAGTCGAAAAAGGTGGTTTTTCGGAACTGCCACCATTATTGCTACTAGAAATTAATAAGGCGACGGAGATATTTGATGGGGGTGTAACTACGGGGTGTAAGCAGGGTGCTATAGTGTTAGGATGGTGTTTCATTTCTCGGGAAAATAATCATCAATGGTTATCTACAGAAGTTATTGGGTATGTTATATGGTGTCGAACAGATGGGCATGTTATAAAAATGGGTGATTTATTTTATTTGAACATCGCCACTGACGTCCGAATGAATAGATGTGCCATAATAGCCAATTTTGCCTACCATTTCGACGGCTCGAGTCAACCACGTTATAATCTAAATTTGGCAACAGGCGTGTTCACACATTTCTCGAATACATGAAGCCATCATTCGTGTATTGACTGGCGGCGAGCGATCATTCGAAGATTTTAAGGAATAAAATAATAATTATGGTTTTCTGCGCATTGAAACGTTGTAATAATAGAAGTGGTAAAGATAATGATCATAACAATCACATTAAATTCCACAGATAATCGTTTTTTAACTGTATTTTACTTATTCAATTACAATTTTTTGGTTTGATAAATATAATGGCTTTGCATTTGAGTTGTTTTAAAATTAGGTGTTATAAATTGGTTTCCATTTCTCATGAGTTTGTAATATATATAAATAATATTCTTTACAAAGGAGGGCGGACCGTCTGATTGAAAATCCGTTGTTAACAGACCAAATGCCATCTCTGATGCACAGTTGAGGTTACCCATCACTTTTTCACCCCAAAAAATGATGTAAAATAAGCAGGTCTCAGCTCAGTGGTTAGAGCGTTGTCCCTGTAATACAGAGGTCGTGGGTTCGATTCCCAGATGCGACTGATACCTTTTTATTTTTTGTGTCTTTTTCTGTATCATATTTCATTTGAGATTTGTTAAAATATCTTCCTCAGTGGTTGGCAAGTATTTCATGTCCAAATCAGAACGGCTATGTACTTCCAACCCTTCCTCATCTCCTTCCAGCTGGAACTTTCATCCTCACAAATTCGCGATGCCTTACGCATAAATTTGTCAAGTTAATAATTTGTAATTTGTTATGAAGAGGGTCAGAACTAAATCCTAAGATGTTGCTCACTAACAATTTAATTTAATTAGTAGTAAAATCAATAGATGTCGCGGCTGGCGCTAAATTGCCCGTTGAAAATGGAAGTGAAATTTTTAAAGTCACCAGAGAGAAACATTTTTTAAAAACCACATACATTTTTTAGTCCAAATATGCCTAGGACTGGTTCAAGTTGGTCGAGTACGTGCTGATTAATCATATCAATTCATACTAGTTTTCTTCTTCTCTTTTATTTTAACTCTACTAATAACAGCACCTTGGCATTAAAGACTCCCATGGCCTCCATCTTTAAAATCTGCGTTGTAATAATGAAGTCTTTTATTTTATGCACTTTTGTCTCATAGGCTACGGGCGGTTGGCGAATCTTCTGCAATGTACACAAATAAGAATTCTCCACCGGATCCGCTCCCTAGAAAATCTTCTGAAGTCCTCTGACCTTCCTATCTTGATCCAATTTCTCTTCCATGTACTCCATCCACCCCTTCCCTGGTCTGGCTCCTGATTACTTCCACAGGGGCACTCACTAGATCAAATATATATATATTTTTTAAAGCTAGTACATATTAACAAATCTCAAATGAAATATGAAACAGAAAGGACAAATAAACTCCAGCTCAGGACCTTTAGATTGATCTAATGCCACCCCATCGTTATCCGTCATTTTTATGGATATACTTCAATCAATTCCCATATATTTTTGACTGCTGTCTTTCTGTATTTATATTGATTTTAATAAGTTTTTTAAATAAAAATTTTGATATTAATCCTAAACTTGTAGAAAAACTCAATAGATGTCCCATATAAATAAAAATCGGGTGGGTATATCCGAGACACTATATAGATTACAAATAAATTCAGGCAGAATCTTAGAATCAATATAGAAATATAATAGCCAAAAACATTATGGGGTAATTATTGAGGAGTTCTTAAATTGAAGTATGATTACCATCTCTAATGCACAGACGCAATGTAGGTAGGTTGAGTCTGTTCTACAGATATTTCAATGAAGCCTGCTCGAAAGAGCTAGCAGCGTTGATCCCTACCGCACCGGTGCACGTGCGTTAAACTCGACGGACACGAGCGGAATCCGCGTGGGATCCGCGAACGGGTCGTTTGGCCAACTCGTTTTTGTGTAAATCGATTCGTATGTGGAACGAGCTACCGCCATCTGTCTTTCATCCAACATTTAATTAGGGCCTCTACAAAGCCCGCATTAACGAATCTCTTCCTCCAGCCCCCTCTCCTTAACCCGCCTCACAACGTTGCTCAACCAGGTGGCGATATAGTTACCCTGTGCGTACTCTGTACATATAGGGGCGCTCTTGTGAGGTGTCACATTAAAAAAAAAGTATCCTAGAAAAATGTGAGGCACTAGCTCAATTGGTTAGAGCGCTGGTCCCAAATAGACTGAGATGTCCTGTCCCGATGCGAACGTTACGTTTTTATATGTCTTTTCTGTTTCATATTTTATTTGAACTCTGTTAATATTATCTTCAATGATTAAAAAATTAATTACAACGAGGCTTATAAGTTGTCCCAATAAAAAAAAATTAAACAAATATAATATACTATACTGTTCTAATCTTTGATATTATACCACACAGAAGTTAGCAGCAGATTTCATTAAATAATCTGACTTCACATCTTACAAAAGCAAATTAACCAAAAACTCCAAAATCAAATCAAGACCACAGGAGCAGCCGCCAAAATTATCAAAAAAACCCCACAGGCGTAAGTCTATCTAAAAGAATTCTACATTCCCAAAAACGTATTATTTTCAGCGACACACAAGCTTCTTATCAAAGTAATTCGATCTGTACCAGACCACCAGTGTAAGACATTAAAAAAATCGACCGGTATAGGTTTATAATTCTGATTAAAAAAGGCAGGCAGGTAAGTAGGCACTTAATCGATTCCGGGACGGAATCAATTCTAAGGTAGCCCATGCCATACCGGTCGTGGACGGTAGGTTTGCCATAGACCAAATTGTTTTGGGTTTTAAGTTTATATTGGATCAGTTCGAACATAATTATATATGGACTTCTCAATCTTTCAGATATGTAATTATGAAAAATAAGAATATTAATTAACGGAGATTCGCAAGGAAAAGAAGCTGGGTAGACTTCAAAGACTTGAACAATGAACATGCCAAAAACATTTGTCTCTTATAAAAGAAATCGTCTTGAACGACAGACATTTCTGGGTGTTCGTTTCGGAACCGATAGTAAAGTATAAACTGCTTTCTGTGGTTTAAAGCCAATGAGTCCACCTATATTCACTGTTTGTCCTATATTTTTAGGTTTTATAATTTACTAGCTGATGTGTACCCGGCGATGCTCGTTTTTTTTTGTTTTAATAAAGTTATGAAGTTGTGAATTCTTGCTTGTCATTGGGGTGCCATAATTGATTTGACAGCGAAATTAACTATCTCCAAATAAAGAAACATTCATTTCAATATTTTATTTCATTACAAACGTTTATTTTTTCAAAACATATCTACAAATTTTTTCAAAACATATCTAAAAGTTCTTAAGTAGGTACCTACTTGTATTTTCCATTTTGAAAATATTCTTCCAGAAAAATCTTTTTCTTTTTAATATTGAGTGTTATATCTATGGGCTAACCTAAATAAAACATGGTTCAATGTTTTTCATACTAATTTTAAAACGTTATAACAACAGTTTTACATATTGGATTTCATTACTACTACTACTACTACTACTACTCTCTAAACCTTCCCGGCACTAATAAAAACAAAACTGTGCTATTTTCAGCGAAACAGGTCCAGTATTTTTCGAGAAAATCGAGGAAAAACAAACAAACAAATAAAACATTGATTTTATACACACACATATATATATATATATATATATAGATAAATACCGTTTTACGAGAGCGGTCAATCAAAAATGACAAAATCGATTTTCAAATTTTCCAAGATATTTAAAATAGCGGTATCTTTTGGTATTCGATAGAAGCTTAGTCAAGCTAGCGACTAAATACTTTAGTTTGTCGAGTAAAGATTCATTTTAATTCGCAAAAATCACCAATCTACGGCTACCCAAATTTGTGTAGCTCTTGCTCGAATGGATAGAATAGGCGGGATAAATTAAAAAAAAAAAAAACAGATATGTTGAAAAAAAAACCTTTTTTTATTAATACCACATAAAAACATTTTCCAAAAAAATAGATAACCACTTAAAACTATAATTCAATTACTATGGAAATCTGGATACGCAAAAGTAAATGTTTTTGGGACAACGTGTCAAGAATGAATAAAACTTAAAAGACAGCAAATTATAATATGTATAGATATTATTCAAAAGAGAAAACACAAGCTCTAAAACCATTAAGAATATTAACGTATTATTTATTTATGGAAGTGAAAAACACGGATTTTTTTTGATGTAGTAAGCAATCAAACCTTTCTAAAATTTCTATTTGTCTACTACACCTATTAAAAAGGCAAATATATTGGTTAAATATTACTAAAGAATTAACTTACTAAGCGCTATGTTAAATTTCATCCACTCATACACAGTTAAAAAGATGAACATAAACATAACCCCAAAAAAGTCTTCATTCTGCAGTGCATTAATTTAGGCTGATGATTGTTAAGGTAACCTAATCACTAAGTAGACACTTGGGTAGGTGGAATGGTAGACATTCACGCCATTCGTAAGCTAATTAGGACAAAATAATTATTAATTGGGGTCCTAATTAGCATCCTTGCGTTACCCCTCATTCTGTGGTTTAGGTCGTTTTTAGCACAAAAAAGGTTTACAATTTCTTGTCCAATCTTCATCTTCCACAAACATTACAATTAGCTAATTGGACATGCCTATAGAACAAGGAATCCTAATTAATAAATAATATATTTTAAACTATTTGTTTGAAATATATAGAGAGAGTCGAAATACTTAATTCATGTTTTCAAAACTTACACGTGCACATGACTGGTACGAGTGCAGTTTCGTTAAGTTGTTTCGAACTAATGCCTGCATGACGGCCAGCAATCGACAAGAGAGGAGACAAGAAGAAGCAAAAATAAGATTACGACTGATAAGTCTTAGAAGACATGTGGTAAATGAAGAAAAAAACCAACTCATAGCATAATAGTGCAATTTTTGCAGTTATTTAAATTCTTTAGGGTTGGAGGTTGTAGGGCAAAAGCTCTCCTGATGATAGCTTACCCCCGATAAGAGAATTCAAAAGAAGGAATAGATGAAATACAATATAAAATAGACTGACCAGTTAGTAGATGAATTTAAAGTGGCGTCGGGTTCCAACTAATGCATCGCGATGATAACAGGAGGAATTAAAATATTGTCAGGTTATTTGTAACTTCTTAAATCATTTAAGAAAATATTATTAACAAATCTCAAATCAAATATGAAGCAGAAAAAGAAACAGAAAATAAAAAAAGGAATCAGTACCCAGAACCTCGGTTTTATCACGACAACGCTATAAGCGCTGAGCCAATGAGACCTGTTCATTTTACGTCATTTTTATCGATATCATATCAAATTTAAAACTTACAAACATTATCCTCAATTAATTCTCGTATTATTGGCTGCTATCTTTTTGTATAATTGTAAAGTTCTAACGGAATATATTTGCAATCTAGATAGTGTCTCGGATAAACCTATCCGATTTTTATTTATATGGGATACCTATTGACTTTTCTACATTTTTAGCAGAATACTTTGAGAACCACTGTTCGTAAATACAATATTCCGAGGCGTATCTTTATTGTATTAAAAATTAAATTACAATTATTAGAATGATTACTTTAATTTAATTTGTCCGCGCCGTTCAGTAATCGATTTATTTTACGGCCGAGCTAGGAAATTACAAAATAGAGAGTCTACGTCCATAGAGAAAACTGTAATTTATATGAATAATCACTCATATTTGTCAATGGTGCTTTGCCGCCGTTGAACCCATAGATAAATCTGAAGTCTATTCATATTATTTTATAACAGATTGATGTTTGGACTGCCATAGACAATAATAATAGTAATAATCAAGTCTTCTCGCTTCGATTCATGCAACTTCTGACCCCTGTACGTGGGTTTATTGGCTTCTGAAGTAGCGGCAGCATGTGCTCGACTCTGGCCGCTGTACGTTTTTCGCTAGCATCTGACTAATGAAAATTTGATTATTAATGATAGAGCTATCAGGGTTTCGAGGACTCAAAAGAAATATTTATAATCTTCTGGTAGCAGTGGCGTGCACAGAGTTTTCAATTAGGGTAGACATTAGGAAAACCAGCAGATATTAAATGTAAAATAAATATATCAGTAAAAATTAATAATAGCCATCTACTAAATAAAAAAATTTAATAAATTCAATTTTAAATATATTTCCGTTCCGTTAAGTTTTCGTAGTACATGTTGTGATCGCGCGAGTAATTGGGGAGTTCTTTGCTGCATTAGTGTTATTCGCTTCTACGTGAAGAAGCGTGGTGTGCCTGGTATGCCTCGTCGAAACATTTAAACCAACTAGCGATAGCAGTTCGGAATATACACCATTTTAATAAATGTTCTAGCTGATGTGTACCCGGCCTTGCTCGGGATTATTTATTTATTTTGGAATAAATTTATGAAATTGTTAATTCTTGTTTGTCGTTTGAGTACTATAATTGATCTCACAGAAAAGTAATGCCTCGTGACGACTATTACTACCTCTAAGCAAAAACAATTTGAAAAAATTATTTCATTCTAAACATTATTTTATATAAACTATATTTAAATAATAAAATTCTTCAGTAGGTACCTACTTGTATTTCCCACTTTGAAAATTTTCTCTCCAAACAAACTTTCTTTCTTTGAATATGTAATCTGTGGCTAACCAGAGTGGTATATCTTTAGGCCAACCTCAATACAAAATGGCAGACAATCTAATTTTAAAACGTTATACAGCAACTGTTTTACACATCGGATTTCATTCATACTACTCTATAAACTTTCCCGGCACCAATAATAGTAATAATAATAAATACCTTTATTGTAATTAAATTTAACTATAACTAAAAGACACGTATAATATAATAATGTAAGTGTACAGTGGTTTATAAAGTAAAATAGAAAATAATTTAATAACAGTTATAAATAGAACAATCTTAATAGAACAAACTGTGCTATTTTCTTGAAAATCGAGGAAAGATCCACAGATAAATATTATTTATTTTTAATATATATATAGATAAAAACATTATTTGGTAAGGAAACGTCAAGTTATTTTTAAAATGTTCAAATAAGGCTTGCGTTGCCTTTTTCCTACGACACTTATTTTCTTCTTTTTTATTATATTTAATTTATTTTCGACACTTCTATAGAAAAACTTTTTAAATTAAATTTTACTTTGGAAAAAGTATTTTGACAGATCCATTTGGCCCCAAGTATCCTAAAATATGGCTAATAATACTCTGCCATTTTATTACGAATCTGTTTAAAGTTTTTCAAAGTTGAATGGTTTCATAATATCTTTTTCAAATGAGTTATTAAGAGGAACATCTGCGCGGCCTGTTTCATACAAAACTTAATTTTAGATTTGAGGTCAAAATACTCACCTAAACCTAATGATCTTGTTTTTCATCAAAAGGTGTAGTAAATATCTAGTACGGATTAGATGTTATTTATTTATTTTTGTTTTACGTTATGAAATATAGGCCGTTAAAGGAATTGATTTTTCGCAATTTTAGAAGCACCTTTAACAATTATTTGGGGACAAACGGCGATTTAAAAAAAAATTTCCCGTTCACTTTGAAAACATAATGAAATATAAAATAAAAAAATTTAAATGTTAAAATTTAAATTAAACTAAAAACGACCAATTTACGTTGGAACACAAAATTGTGATATATAATTTAAAATATCGACCCGAAAAAAAAATTTTTTTTTTAAATGTTTTGTTTTTATATTTTTATGTATGTAATCATATTTACATAGCAAATATGATATGTATATGATATGTTGCCTCTAAAATTACGAAAATTGATTTTTTTCATGGCATATACTTCATAATTTAAAAGAAAAATAAATAAAATCCTTCTGATACTTACTAGATATTTACTAAACATTTAATTGAAAAAATATATCATTCAGTTTGGATGATTATTTTGGCCTCAAATCAAAAATTAAGTTATGTATGAAACAGGCTCTTAAAGAAAATTATTTAAAACAGTTATATTTATTTATTTCCGTAAATGAACAGAAAAAAGAAACATATTCCCCTTCCTGTAAGAATATTTTCATGTAATATATGGGAAAACAATCTTGCGCTTTAAGTCCTCGAAAAGTTTTGACTATTATTATCTTCTGTTCGCCTGCAACACAAATTACAATAATTTTCCAATGCTGAGCTCTGGCTTCATAAAATTTGCTCAACTTTTACTTGCGGTATTTCAAGAACACCGCAATTGATATTTTTTAATTCACAAGTTCATTTCCATCATGAGCTATGGAGCTTAGAAATAACAATCGTTTAGTAAAAAATATGATCAGACCTCTCTTAAGCAGCTACAACTCATCTCGAATGGTGAACTTTGCAATTGCAAACCTTATTCGGGGTGGTATTACCTGGCCACTAAGATTTACTATTTTACGACAGCCATCAAACACCCAAAGTACGGCGACAGTAGTGACATCTACATCTTCTATATGGTGACCGGTTTTCTCTATTATTATTATTTCCATATGTGTGGTCCCATTCTGTTACATGTAAACATATATCTGTCTCACTGTTTCGTTTTATATTTTGTCTCCTTCCTACATCCTAAATATTTTCAATAATTAATATTTTGATTTATGACAATAGAAGCAAGGTAAAATTGAACATACTTCGGCACACAGACACGTCCACAATACGCTTTTAGGAGAATTAATCGGAACTTGCAAATAAGTTTTCGACGACACCACACCTTTGTTCGATTGCAAAATAAATCGGTTTTGCGCCCTTTATGACATTTAAGTTGGCGACCTCTGCCATATAGATTTGTGATATCGCAGAGCGACCGGGACAAGTAAGACATTTTGTATAATATCTCATAACAAGTTAGTTTCCAAGATGGCTACCGGAAGCGGATATTGATAGGAACGCTGCCATTGCTTTAAGTTATAGAATGAGCGGTAAATTGAACTCTGAGATGCTGAATTTAATGTACCTTAAGATGGTGTGACTATTGATAAAATGTTGAATAAATATCTTAAATGTGACACTGCTTTGATATTTTCTGGTATTGATTTGCAAACATGTATGGCCCTTCAATTATTGACTCTGAATTAATTATAAAAACCATAAAAACTAAATTGACGCACATAAGATCCCCAAATGAAAAGGCATTTATTACACATGAAATAAAAACACTTACTTCAAATTGTTTACACGATGGCATTCCTGCATTATATACATGTGAAAATGTTGAACTTTATGTGTCATTATTGACTGTTTTTTCAAGTAAGATTTACAAATAAATAAGGTTTGTGTACGACTAAGATCAATTGTTAGTGGATTATTTAGATTGAAATTCTTTTTTCCAATCTGTACACTTCGAATAATTTATTTATCATTATCGGAATCTATTATAAGGTATGGAAATACAGTCTGGGAACTTTCCTGTAAAACAAATATCAATCATGTTCAACCAGTGCAAAATTCATTGGATAGATTATTAGCTCACGAAAGTTTATACGAACAAACGTATAATATTCCATATTTTTATCATTAATTCTTTCAGTAAGACCACTTCTGTGATACAAAATTATATTTTACCACATTAATAACTCTATATATTATACAAATAAACTAGAGCACACTTACAATACTCGTCTCAATTTTAATGGAGGATTAATGGTTCCTAAGCATGCAAACAAATATGGACAAAGAACTTTAGATCACTGATTCCTAGCTATTTAAATATGTTACCCGCTGAAATAAAAAAATAAAAAACTGTATTAAAACCAAACAGTTAATAATTGTTGTCGTTTATGTTTTAATTTTATTTCTGTAGAAATATGACGGCTAAAGCCATTTCAAGCAACATTTCGATTCTGAATGTTAGACTTTCAGCAGGGCAAAACTGACAGCATCTACCACTCTGGAACGTGTCGCAAATATACTACATATTGTTCAAAATAAATAAATTTTTAAATAACACAATAAAATCAAATAAAATGTAATAGCGCACGACGGGATTTGAAACCGCGACCTCTGAATTCGTAGCCAAGGATCGTAACCACGGAGACCATCCACGCAACTACGGAGCCTACCTTTGGTCATAGAGTAATGCATGTCACTGGTATCAACACTCCATTGTCGACTGCTAGCTTTGCTTCTTTGAACAAAAGACCTTCAATTAATAATGACGGTCTAACTTAAATACCGGCATACACAAGTATTTTTTTCTTCTAAATTTAGTGTCCGTGGTTAGAATAAATTTTATAGTTCCAATTTTTGAAAGCTCGCCAAAATGCTCCAAATCTATGGCCAGTCAGGGACCCGCGAACAATCAAAATGTTATATTTTTCACTAGTAAAAAGTCCACTGGAATATGCCTCACCAATTTGGAATCGTCAGTATAAAGTGTACGAGTGCATTGATATTACAGAGCGCATTCAAAAGAAATTTATAAAATATCTCACCTACAAATTCAACAATAACTTTCAATGAACCTTTCAATCTTTACAACAAAGGCGAACAGTAGCTGATTTAACATTTCTATATAGAATTCTAAATAATGATGTCAACTGCACCGAGCTTCTGTCCCTAATTAATTTCAACATATCTGACGTACCCGCCATACAGCACTATTCCACACGCATAGTTATAAAAAAATGCATCTGCAAATTCATCAATTCTCTCTGCTCTTCATTCATTCCACATTGATATATTTTCTGATTCACTGGCCACATTTAAAAGGAGCATCTTGGCAATAATATAAACTGTTCCATGCGCATACATTTGGCATCACTATAATATGTAGATCACCACTTTTCACACCTACAAACACATTCATATATTCGAACACACTTATACACTGCACATATCACACGGTAAATACAAGTATAAATCAGAAATTACCAGGAAACATATTATAGGTACCTACTTTGTAAATTTAATTTCTGGAAATTGTTTTTCAATGTAAAAAGCTTTTTTTTAAATGACGTCATACTAAAAAAATAGGTCATTTGATGATTCGATGCTCGGTTTTGTATGCAAAAATTCGTGAAGTTTTTTATCCACAAATTTAACCGTTTTTAATTGGAGGACACATGTGTAAAATGTCAGCATCTGGTAATTATTATATTGGCAGCGTAACAAAGTGAAAAAGTACATTCATTGCCGCACTCGAATCAAATTTTTCCATGTTTTTAACGTATTTTTGAGGTTGAAATGTCAAATGTCAAAACAAAGGTGAGTTTAACCGTACATAATTTTATATTCTACTAGCTGAAGTACCCGGCGTTGCCCGGGGTTATGAATAGTTCGGCAAAACGTTTTGAGGTTTTTGTATTACCCCTACCTACTCAGTAATTATCGTCTAATTTTTAACTATTTACAATAACTAATGTACAAGAATTACTACTTCAAGGGGTGGGAAATTGGAATGGGGGTGGTTTTTCGAAATATAATGTAGACAGTGCTCTTTTTCTTAATTTGAAGGTCAAGTGTACAAAATTTCACCAATCTCGGGCGGGCGGTGTGTGTATGTTTGGCATACAAATGTACAGTGTTATTCCGAGCTTGATGAAATTTTGTACACTCGACCTTTGAAACAATAGAAAGGTCCCTGTCTACATGAGACTTATAAAAACATCTCCTTCCCCATTTTAAAACCCCTGAAAGCAGAATTTCTTGACGTTCGAAATAAGAGGAAAATTATTGGGTAGCAGCAGCGGGCAGCCCATAAAGGCTGAAAAGCTGTGCCTAGCTTTATTTTTCCAGATTTTTGATAAAAAAGTATTTTTTCCAGTATTTCGTGATTGTTCTACCATAGGACATTGTTTAAACATGGCTAATTTATAATATTATAGTTGTATTTTGCCTTAAGCGCCTTAGCCTTCATACATTATGCCGTGATACCTACCCTTTGATAAGGAGCAATGCACGCCACTGCTGGGTAGGGGTAGGGGTAGGATAAGGGTATGGGCAGGGTAGGGGTAACATCACAACCTCAAAACTTTCCTTCAAACCATTCATAACTCCGAGCAACTCCGGGTCCTTCAGCTAGTCTCGATATATAAAAATGAATGTACATCTGTCTGTCCTCGATTTTCTCGAAAATTATTTTACCGGTTTCGCTGAAAATAGCACAGTTTGTTCTTATTGGGCCGGGAAGGTTTAGAGAGTAGATTGAATGAAATCCAATATGTAAAACTTTTTCTATAACGTTTTAAAATTAGTATGAAAAACATTGAACTCTGGTTAGCCACAGATTGCATGTTCAAAAGAATTTTGATTGTTTGGATATAATGTATCTTCAAAAAAAAAAAAAAACACAAGTAGGTATCTACTTAAGAACTTTATTATTTAGATACGTTTTGAAAAAAAAATAAATGTTTGGAATGAAATAAAATTTTCAAATTGTTCCTTTGTTTCGAGATAGTAATAGTCATCACAAGGCATTACTTTCGCTGTCAAATCAATTATGGCACCAAAACGACAAGCATGAATTCACAACTTCATAACTTTATACCGAAAAAAAAACATCCCGAACCAGGCTGCATTATTATAAAAATCATTATCTAATCGACCTTCTTACAGTTCTACATGAACGTATACATAGTTTTAAAAAATATATATATTATAGCTAATTTATGATGTCTTCAAACTATTGGTATTCCACTTTGTGGCGTCATTATTAATAAATGAATTAAATAATACACTTTGAATTCAACACTTTACTAATACACAGATATCTACATTTTTCGAAAGCGATGCTTTCTTCATCAGGAGTAAATATATTATCTTTTAGTTTTCCATATACTCCTGATGAAGAAAGCATCGCTTTTGAAACATGTAGATAGATATATGTGCATTAATAAAGTGGCCAATACAAAGTATATTATTTAATCATTGAATAAAATAATATTAACAAAACCTAAATGAAACATGAAAACGGAAAAAAAACAACAGAAAATAAAAATATTTCAATTTTTTAAAAATGGAGAACAATATTGACGAATCTTGAATTTGAAATACGATATCGTTGAACATGACATAAATTGAAGTGGTCTCATTAGCTAAGTTGGTTAAGCTGTTTCCCCGGATAGGCAGAGGTCCTGGATACGAGTCACAGACGCGACTGAAATCTTTTCTGTTTTCTGTTGTTAATATTATTTTTTTCAATGATTAAATATTACAATGAGGTTTTTAAATCTCAATAAAAATAATTAATAATTAAAAAGTTGAGTATGTTATTTAATTCATTTCCAGCTAATTTAATTAATGAAAACGTAAAACAAGTCCCTGGGGCGTCTCCGACTTATTTTTCCATTCACTTGCGCATCATATATCATCTTTTTGACATTTATTCCTCTTTCTGGAAGGACTGTAAAACATTGACGCTGCAAAACTCTCATTTTTCTCGCAGTCTCTGCTCCATCTGCAACCATTATTTATTCTTCGATCTTCTTTACAACCGTTTTTATGCAACCCAATCCAGTCTTCAAACAGGTCTGGGGCGACAGCACGCCAGCTATTATCCGTAAATGGATAGAACGCCGCATTACAGGTTATGTGTGTACGGTTTGGCATGTTGAAACTAGTTAATAATTGTAGTGCAGTCTGCAATTATTGACATCTCGGAACATGACCGCGGGTTTTATCGAGCGATGCATTTGACAATAATTAAATTAAATATATTATTAATTTATTTATTCTAAGGTCACATTGTACACGGTTTTGTGTATGGTTTAAAAATTAGTGAAGCAGAATTTCCCAATAATAATAATTGGATAATTTGTATAGCGCCGTTTTTGTGAAAAATCACCTCAAGGGCGCTGTACAAATATTACTTCCTATTCTTTATCTAATTGTTTACAGATACAGAAAAACACACTTACCTGGCAGGTCGCTTCAGATGAACAGAGTTTTATTAGAAAATTTAAGTATAGAGATGATATTTTTACAGTTATTTTATCCTCCTTTTCTATTGATGTTACATTTATTAGAAGATTGGTGGCACAAGAAGAGTTGGTATTTATTTGAAATATTTATAATTTTTAGGACTGGAAAATATTTATAAAATGACCTTAAAAAGCGTAAGACGTTTCTAATAGATATTAACATTTTTTATTTATTTTTACACTTTTAGTTATTTACAGTGTTGCGCACCGATGCGTGAACCCAACGTGGGTGACATCGCCTACCAAGGGGTGTTGGACAGATCTAAGCGGGCGGTGGTGGCCTCAAGATCAAATGGGGGGAGGTGAAGGGCTGAAATGGGGGGCGACGGCAACAAAAATAGTTTAAATAAATTGAAATTTGTCGTAGGTACATCGTTGAAGGAATCGTACGACAAAATGAAATGTTAACTTTTTTATAACAATAATATGTCATATTCGATATGTACACACGTCAACAAACAATTCATCTCAATATTTAAAAGCACTAACTGCTAAAAGTGTTTTTTATAAAATATTTGAATTAGCGCCATCTGTGAGCGCATATCACACGTTTCGTTTAAATATAATCATTGGATAGGGTGACATTAATTACAGAGTTGTATATGCTTTCAGAATCACAATCGCAGATCTGAATAGCCAGGTACTTCCCCATTTTCCTCTTCCCTATTTCCTTCCCCTCCCCAACACCTTCAGCCTCACAACATACCCCAATCGGGGATGGCATAATCTCACTGGCTCCAGGCGGTTGGAAGCAGCTGGGACTCTTGTGTGGTATAACATAAAAATAAAAAATTGCTTTTGTTTACCCACGTCGGATACCACACCCTCAAACTCCAGTTCCGCAACTAAGAAGCTTTACGATTCTGCGACGGAGGCTGTTGTTTTTCATCGGTTTCTTAAGAAAACTCCAAATAATCCAGAAAAAAGTAACGAAATAAAGTGAAATAAATATTAATCAATATAGAAAATGATCAAGGAATTAAATATTATGAGTGTTAAACAAAGAATTTCCTGTAACGCTTCAAAGTTTTTTTTAATAATTTACTACCACCTTACTTTAGAGATAAACTACGTTACAATAAAGACTTCCACATACACCATACCAGACAGAAAGAAGATATTATACTAAAAAAAAAAAACAAATCTCAAACACAAAATTGTTTACTGTACAAAGGCATTCAAATTTATAGCTTACTTCCCAGTAGAATAAAAAAAATACATAGAAAAAGTATATTTAGAGTAAGATGTAAAAATTACGTATGTAATAAGTATTTTTATAAACAATAATTATTAGCCTGAAACACCCATCCAAATTGAAAAAACCTTCCGAGAAAAGATAAATGTCGCCGACAGGACTCGAACCTGCACCCTTCGGGGTCACCCTGTTGAGCTACGTCGGCTTATCGCAAACCCGCCAAGTTAATCAATATATACTAGTGTTTCATTCAATAATTACTGTTTTTATTATGTTTCACCTGTAAACAACCAACTTTATTAGTATGAGAAAGGCTTGTAACGGCTAAATCCCTCAATAGATGGCGTCGAGTCCTGTCGGCGACATTTATTTTCTCGGAAGGTTTTTTCAATTTGGATGAGTGTTTCAGGCTAATAATTATTGTTTATAAAAATAATTGTTACCCTTTGCGCTACGCACAAAAATCTTGTCTTAAAACCTTTAGTTTATCAATTAATATGTAATAAGTATTAGAAATAAGCAATATGTAAATTGAAATGTAAAAATATATAAGTTTATATTAGACCACACGGAGTGGAACTTTTACCTGTAAGTTTGGTAAATCTCTAAACTCATTACAATAAAGAGCCACGAAGATCTTCCAAGAAATTCCGACCAATACAAAAGAAGAGGTGGCGAAATACGTAACTGCAATTTTTGATGTCGTAGTTTGTGAAGTTTAATTTGTAATTCTGTTATATTTTAAGTCAAATAAATAATTTTAAATATCTCCACGTTTTCCAGTAAAATTTTCACGCACCTACGCAACCTACCTACGTGTTACTTCAACACAAAAGAAATATTTTGATATCCATCTAACAAGGCTTTATAAAATTCAATGTAAAAAATGGTTTCCTGTCTGGAATCGTAAAGTAATGATAGGCATAACGCTGACGTCATTATCTCATCTCTTTTACAGCATCTGCTGTACGAATGGGATCAATTGTGGACCTAACTCAAACACTTGTGGTACGCCGAACAAATCCTTTTAAAATAAAACAGAAATTTGGTGGTTTCATAAAATTGAATCGTAACTAAAAATGGGAACAGGCCATAGAGAGTGAAAAGTAGTGCCTACTCCAAGTAAAACGAACCAATAAAATAAATTAAAAGTTAATAGAAAAACTTGCGACAAATTTCTGTTGCAGTACATCTGTTCAGTTGGCAACATTTTTTTTTTCAAATATTCAATGCGCAATTCATACTTGAACTCGAACAACTACACATAGCCTACCTTTAGTCAGAAAAAAACACACATTGCTATTTATCTTTCAGTTTCTATATTATTATAGTAGTAATAAGTAGTACACTTTAGGTAACTTTTTAAAATGTTTTATAACTTTTGTAACTTTCTTCCACCTGTTAATTTTCCAAAATAAAACATATTAAATTGGAATTCCACCATGTTTGTCTACTTGATAGTTTTAAAAATATAATTGATATAAAACGCGCTATATAAATAATACCGAATAATTACCGATTTAATTATTAATTTGATACAACAATATGTTTTGGATTTAAAAAAATCTTTTTGAACTGTTGAATAACATGGACTTAGCTCTTGTCTTGTTTTGTACGTCAAGTGTGCAAAATTTCATGAAGCTCGGAATAAAACTGTAGATTTGTATACACATCAATCTTCCCAACAAACCCTCCATTGATAAGTTTGGTGTAACCTTAAGTGACCAGCTCAGTTATGGGGGCTCCATCGAAGCCAGAGTAAAGTTAGCCTCTCAGGAGCTGGGCGTATTGTACAGAGCCCGCAGATACTGCAGATAGTACACAACTGCTGACCCTGTACGAATCGCAAGTGCGCCCCACTGTAGAATTTGGCAGCCACCTCTGGTCGGGAGTCTCAAAATATCTGGAAAAAAACCCTGTGCAGAAACGGGCGGTCCGTTTGATAGATTCGCATATCTTAACAAACGGATTGCAATCTTTGGAGCACAGACGACAGCACCAGTGCACAGTTGGGAAAACGGGTCGCTTCTACGACTCGTTCTTGTATTCATGATTTATGCCGGCCTCTATGATTTTCCTGTGTTTTTCACTCGTTTCTATCCCCTAAAAGACCCTCCACACAGCATCCCTAAAGATGACATAGGCCTTGAGGGAAAATATTTCCCTCAGGGTCTCCTGTGTGGAGTTACTGTAAAAAAATTGAATTAAATGGAAAAAATTTGAGAAGGATGAAAAAAACAAGCAATTATACAAAAATGTCAGATCAAATATCAATCTAAAGAATACCGACTATGGGAATACAGTGAAAGCATTTATTTTTTATTTATCTATCACATCCTGTGTCGGCTAATGTGTATATATATTTTTTTATTAATTAACGAACCACCAACACATTAGTAGGTTGACATCGGAGACAACACATGGGGGCCATATTTGTGGTTAACCCCTTCAGACAAGAATTAAAACTGGCAGTGATAAAAAAATAGTATGTTATCGTAGGAAACAATCACTTTGTGGTTTGTCATATTTATTTTATTTTTTTAATTAATTTCTATATAAATTTGACATTATAAATACAGTACAGTATAAAAATAATTTTTTTTCATAGTCCTCCTCACTAGGAGACCCTGTGCTGAGGCGAACTAGATTTTGAATAACAGTGTTTCAGCGACTACTATATTTCAACTTCAAGGTTTAGGTAGGGTATTTTCAGTAATTTCTATGACGTTGTTTTAAGAATACTAATCAGCTCTTCTTCTGTTAATTGCTTAAGTCGAGTTTTGCTGGACTTAATGCAATTATTGATTGAATTACTGTGTTTGATACTAAGTGGCTGTTTGCTATATTATTTTACAGCTAAAAATTCAAAGCTTATTTGTCCAAAAGCAGTATTACACTTACGTCCGTTCTTCCCAACCTTACTGAGTAACTGCTGAGCCGAAATTTTGCCTCAGCACTGTTCAAATGCACAAATTCGCCTTTCCCAACGAAATTCTCAGTCAAACTTCTTATCAAAGTTATCGATTTTTGTGGATTAAAGTTCTCCTCAGTAAAAGACTAGTTATAAAAAGTGTCAACAGAGTGTCAAATGACAGCGTAAACGTCAAATGTCATAGATATCTATGGTCAAACGTCATTCGTTTCGCGAACTATTTTTTGTACCTATTGTGTATTGACAATTTTGAATATGGAGAGCGAAAATGAAGATATTTTTAATGTAATACCAATAGCGGGTATGGACAGCGAATATGAAGACAGCGACGATGAAGATATTATTGACAATTATTGATTGAAAATTGAAAGACACGCATGAAAGACAAACGACAAAAACGTCTAGTTCTTTTTTCGCGGCATTAGTAAAAGTCAACCTAACACTTTTTAACATATACGTTTTTAAATATAAAATGTTGGTGTTTGTATTACAATATTTAAGACAGATAATATGTATTCATAATAAATAGAAAATTAGATCGTCTATATTAATTTAAATTTGAAAGTTTTTACTTTGATGTCCTTATATTGACTAGAAATGGGAGAGTTCTTCATATACAATTTAGGAAGTTAAAAAATGTTTGGAGACAGTCAAATAAAGCGAATACTTAACAAAACACTTGGCTGATCGGCGGCTCAGATCGATCATTTGAAAAGTTTGGGAGAACAGCTGTTAGATACATTTATCTTGTCTAATTGCTTTGCTCTGGTATTATGATTATGAGGAGTGATAGCCAGTTTGTCCTTTTTAAGATGATGAACTCGAACATTTTAAGCAAAGATTTTTGAATACTTGGAACGTCAGATGTAACAAAAAATACAACAAACAATAAAATGGTGCGCAAAGCCAGTATTACCAGCAATTCAAACAAGTAAATCGACATTTTTCATTCGCTTTAAATAAGGAGGAAAAAATTCTGGAAAATCGGTGTACATTCAAATAAACATACGGTTCGAAAGGGTTAAAAAAATAATTAAAAGGTTAACTCAGTTTTGTAAAAAGGGGAAAAAAACGGTATTTTGTGTTTAGGAATGTTTATAATTCCCATCGTTTGATACAGGGTGGTTAGGTCAAAGGATTTATTAAACGTGATTTAATTAAAATCATTAATTAATAATTAGTCTTGTCTACGTAATAAATTAATTAACAAAAAGTAAAGCAGAAATATTTCACCCGCATATCCTTTCAAGTAGAAGATAAACGTATAACGATTAACGTTTTAAATTAACTAAATAAGTATCACGCCGTTTCCCCGCAGGAGTAGGCAGAGAGGGTGGACCGCCGAACCGCTCGGTCTTAGAACACACTTTCTGCTTTATTCACATTCACACTTCGTCTCATGCATACCCTTCTGTTATTCTGACTCTTGATATGGCTCCACCGAAGTACTTTTTTAATTTAAGTATAGAAAAAACATTCCTGGTTTCGATGAATAACCTGAAAATTATTTTAAAAAATTGCTATTACCATAACAGTAAGAGGAAGATTTTGCTTGTGTTGTGGTAGGGGACTTAGCAAATGGAATTGAACTCATGACGCCTGGGTGGGATCCAGGGATTCCTCGTCCGTGTTTCCTCCATCCTACAATTTGGGTCTCTTCAAGACCCAAGTTCGCTCCTTCATATCCTCTAAAAGACCCTCCACACAGCATTCACAAAGATGATATAGACCTTGAGGGAAATTCCTTCCTTCAGGGCCTCCTGTGTGGAGTTACTGTAAAAAAAGAGACGTGATGCCATATCAGCCACTGACTGGACATTTGCTTTACTCGATAGTACCATGTCTTCCTCGAACGATCCAGACATCTTATACCATTCACATTCGCGCCGTATATTCTTCTTTCTTTACTTCGTTCATCCGCTCTCATATGCCCAAACCATCAAAGCGTCCCTTTATTAATCTTACTCATTACGCCTACATCAGCCTTGCATTCTTTCCGGAACTTTACAATTTTAACACGGTCATAGATGGTTTTAGCACACATACGCCTCAGCGATCTCATTTCTATAGCATTCAGTCTACTTTCATCCTTCCTGTGCCAGTTTCATGCCTCACTGCCATACTTAAGGACTGGTGTCAGCACTCCATCGTGGATTACTAGCTTCATTTACGTTTAACGTTTATTAACGTTTTATGTTTTATAATCGGCGTTTCACCTTTTATGATTTACGTTTATTTTTTATCATGTTACACCTCTCAAGAGCGCCCTTGTCTGTACACAAAAATGAGTCGAAGAATCGACCCGTTCTCATGAAGACGACATCAAATGTGAACGGGTGTTCCGCTCGCGTACGTCGAGTTTCGCGAACGTGTACTGCTGCAATGGAGATCAATGCTGCTAGTGCCTTAGAGCAGACTCCATTGAAATACCTGTAGAACAAACTGTGCATTATAAATGGCAACCATTAACGATGGGTTATGAGCAGACGGACCGCCCTACTTTGCAGAGAATCGAGCTGGTTTATCAGAAATTTTGTAACTCCAGCCCAGCGGTGACTCCCAAATTCAATTATTGGAAGTTCTTAAATGTTGAAGATATATTTAATCAAGTTTATATTATAAAAATGTGCAAAGAGAAAAAAAAATTGTTGTTGTTTATTTACATTTTACAAAAGAAAAAAATACAATGCAAAAGGCCCGATAAACTACTTTCTTGTAGTTTGTCTAACGGGAGCTTGTTATTTAAAGCTCAATATTTACAAAGTTACAATATATGTATAAAATAAAAACATGAAAAACATATGACCGGTCAGTGGCTGAGTTGGCATCGCGTTTAGGTCTCACCCAGGCGTCGTAAGTTCAATTCCCCGGCTGGCTAAGTCCTCCATTACGACACAAGCAACATCTTCCGCTTACTGTGATGGTAGTACGAGATTTTGAATTATTGTCAGGTTATTCGTAACCAGGGAATATTTGTCTTTCTTTAAAAAAATATATGTAACAAACTTAGAATATAAATATTTATCAAGAATCTTACTCAAAAATATTTCTTCAAAAATATTAAAAAAAAAAAAAATAAATAAAAACATAAACGACAGCAATAAATCATGCATAAAATTATATTTCCTTATTATCCAGTACAAATAGCTTCTTTCAGCTAGCCAAGTTTTCAAAATATATTTATTAACTGTTTAGTTTTAATACATTTTTATTTTATTTCAGTGGGTAAAACATATTTAAACAGCTAGGAATCATGTGACCTAAAGTTCTTTGTCCATATTTGTTTTTATGCTTAGGAACCATTAATCCTTTATTAAAATTGAGACGAGTATTGTAAGTGTGCTCTAGTCTATTTGTATTACATATAGGGTTATTAATGTGCTGAAATATAATTTTGTACCACAGAATTGATCTAACTGAAAGAATTTCGAGACTCTGATAAAAGTATGGAATATTGTTTTTTTTTCGTAAAAATAATTTTATTAAATATTCCATTACATCTCCAAGTAACGTGTGGCCGAAAGGAAGCAACCGTTTATAAAACACATTAAATCAGTTTTTTAAACGCCACCGAGTTCCCGTCAAAACAAAATTACAGATTACACAAACCTGTATTAGAGGCATACCTACATTATTTTATTATGTTATGAATAGTGTGATAAGTCAATTTCGAATCGATCAGTGTTGCCATAATTATTTTTATTAAATCGGAAGACGGCATTCCCGTTTATTAAATAATAATCATATTAAATAATGCAGTGCTAATTTTGTCAGACATGCTTGCCAGCTAATAAAAAAAATCGTAAATTCTATTTTAATTTGTTCTCAACATTTCGATACCTTAATTCAATAGGGAAATAACTCAAAATGTCTGGGTTTTGAGTTAATGATGAAAAATGGTAAGGAAAAACTATTCCTTCTCATATTTTAATAAAAAAAATAAGTCTAATTCGTCCTAATTATGTAGTTAGATAATTCTATATGGAATTATAATGAAATCAGCACATTCTTAGTTCAATGGAGAAACATGTCAAAAGTTTCAGATTGGAACTTAACAAATGTAGCCATTTACACCTATGATATGATAGGTTGATAAATTACTTACATGTTGCATCTATTGTTATGTTATAGGTGGACAAAATAACTTTACATCGGAGCGATGTCTTTATGAAAACATTTTCAAATCCAGTTTTCTCAAAAAGAGGTATTTTGAGTTAGTTACCTATTGAACTAAGGTTATTAAAAACCTCATTGTAATATTTAACAATTGAAGAAGATAATATTAACATAACCTAAATGAAACATGAAACCGAAAAAAACAACAGAAAATAAAATAAAATAAATGGGATTAAAAAAAAAACGAGGATAATATTGAAAAATCTTGAATTTGTGATATGATATCAATGAAGCTCACATTAATTGAAGTGGTTTCTATGCTAACTTGGTAAAGCGGTTGTCCCGGAAAGACAGAGGTTCTGGGTTCGAGTCCCAGATGCGACCGATATCTTTTTATTTTTTGTTGTTTTATTCGGTTTCATGTTTCATTTCGGTTAGGTTAGGTTAGGTTAGGTTAGAATTTGTGATATGATATCGATGAAGCTCACATTAATTGAAGTGGTATCTATGCTAAGTTGGTAAAGCGGTTGTCCCGGAAAGACAGAGGTTCTGGGTTCGAGTCCCAGATGCGACTGATATCTTTTTGTTTTTTGTTGTTTTATTCGGTTTCATGTTTCATTTAGGTTATGTTAATATTGTCTTCTTCAATGATTAAATATGTTTTTATTTATTTTTCATAGTCTCCATACAACAGTTGAAACTGATAAAGGAGATATTCTTCTACGATATGTTCTGCAGTTATAATATGTCCACATTCACAAAGTTCGGCATCCTTTAGGCCCCATTTATGCATCATATACGCACAACGGTTGAGACTGCACCGGATGCGGTTTAATGAGGTCCACGTCTTCCGGGGAAGAGAACCCTGGCATTTTAATAGAAGGTCTACATCAAGCCAATCGACTTTCTGAATAACTTCAGCATCCCACTATGATCTCCATTAACTATTCTCCACCGTACAAAGAAGAAGAGGAGAGAGATTACAGATGTAGAACACATTGCAGTAAATGAGCAATTATAAAAATATGAATATACAAGCATTAGGAATAAGAAATAGTGCACGTAAGTAAACAAGTGTTTATTAATGCTTTAAATAATACTTAAAATGATAATTTGCATCAAACATGTAAGAAGTGAAAGGTTGATAGGAAAAGTATAAAAGGTCATGATGGCAGTTTTACAAATATTTTGTAGCACTCGAATTTCCTTCACAAAGAACAGAAATAAATTTTCAAATACGTATCACATAAATAACGTGGCTAGATAGATAGAAAGAGCGCGCCAATATGAAGAGCGTTTAGAATGAATGGGCCTAAGTGACATTTCTATAAATATTATTAAAACACGACATATTTAAGAAAGATCAAAAATCTCATGGCGAATGTGTTAAATAGCATTTAAAGAATCACTTTGAATTTTTTCAAACCCATACCAAGTTAAATAACAGGACAAACCCGTTTTTTTTAATTTTCGGAGCATACTTTGCGATTTTTTCCTATCGAGGGAATTTCACATAATTACATTTTCAGCTTATTGACTGATTATAAATTATCTTCAAAAATGTAAATACATATTTTTAAGTGCACAAAACCTAAATGTTTAAAGGTATGTTTATAATAGTCCATACAAATTCTATTTTGCAAACCCTTAATGAACACAACTTCAACAAAATACTTGGGCATTTGACTCTTCACATAATTTCAGTAAATATTTCTAAATACTATTTCAAAAAGTGCATCACAAATATTAGGATTTACTCTATGAATCACAAATTATTTTAAAAGTGTAGAATTAACAACAGCATTATATATATATATATATCGACTGTGCGAAATATTTTGGAATACGCATCCACTATTTGGTCTCCTAATTACGAGATTCATAATTACAAAATCGAATCCATACAAAGGTAATTAACCCGTGTGATTGCATATCGTGAAGGTTTATCTGATCAATTTGGAACGTATTATGATCGAATTTCGCACTTTAAACTACAAACTCTGTCAGACGTAAACTTTCTGATGTATTCCTTTTGTACAAAATTATGTATGCATCAGTTATTAAACACTAAACGTTTTATCGCAAATCAATATCAATACACCAACAAGAAAATCGACAATGAGGATAAAATACATTTTTTATATTAAAATGTATCATACAAATACGGGATATTTCTGAAATTACAATACTATACACTGCTCTAATAATGAAATAGACATTTTTAACGACACAATTAATCAATTTAAAAAAAAAGTTTTTCCATTAATATCAAACTGATCATGTGTTTTAATTAAAACAAAATAACTTTGTATACATCACTTTATTAATATACAATATTACTACATGTTTCGTGAGCGATGCTCACATCTTCAGGTATCAATGTATACTGAAGTTAACAATTAAAATATAGAACAGTTAGATTTAAGTGGGGAGGGGTGGTAGGGGTAAGACAAGTAATTAGGAAATTACAATCAGGAAATTACAATAATTTGGAAATTACAAAGATTTAAGTGGGGAGGGGTGGTAGGGGAAAGACAAATAATTAGGGAATTACAATCGTTAAAGTAAGGTGACAAAGGTATAATTAGGAAATTGTCAAGTTGTTGGAATGGTCATTAGAGTAGGAAGGCCTGTTAATCACAAAGTGAAAACCTTCTAGAAGAAGAATTCTTCTTCGAAAAAATGATTATGTGTATCATCACCACAGGTGACAATAAGGAGTTAGTTTATACACCTACTTACAATATGTTTTCGATCTTTCACTTGTTTGTCATTTGCTTTAGTATTATTTTTGCCAGATAATAATTGTTATTTATTATACTTATTGATTATTATTGCTTTTTAAACATTCATGTATGTAAGTTTTGGGCATATTGCCGGATTTATGTACTTAAAAAAAAAATAAAACAAGTCTTTAAACCTAACTAAAAGGATAAGGAATGTTCCTTAAAAAGAACCAGTCACTATTCATCACATTTTACTGAGACATGTTTGCTAACGATAATTATTAGCAGAAATCAGAATTTGTCGCTTTACAGTTTATACATCTTATACTCAAGTCGTGAACTCAAACAAATGAAAACATCTTATTACGAGGGGGATTAACATTCTTGTCGCGCTGTGTTTTAGAGAAATGAACCACAGATGCTGCGGTGGAGTAATACCTAATTGCTTAAATATGGCTGTGGGCTTAACAAATAGAATTATAAAAAAACATACTCAGTTAAATGAGAGGGTGATGTCAGAGTACCTCTTGGTGATGCGAGTGGAAGATACTGACAAAATATTCATCTTCCTTTCTTCTTCGGGTGGTCCAATTCAAAGCTTTCTTCTAAGTTTGTATAGTATTGTACCCATCACAAAAATTTACAAATTTATTGTTCATTTGGATTACATTTTGTTCAATTTCTCTACAAATATTTGCACAAATTAACTTTATTTTTTACAGTAACTCGCGCAGAGAAATAATTCAACTCAAGGCATGTCATCTTTATGGATGCTGTCTTTAGGGTTTTTTAGAGGATAGGAAGGAGTGAACTCGGGTCTTAAAGAGACCCACGTTGTAGGAGGGAGGAAACACAGAGGCCGGCAGATCATTCCACAGTCGAACTATTGAACACAAGAACGTAAGAGTCGTAGAAGCGACCTATTCTCATGTGACAAATGTTGGAGGCGCGTTTTTGCGTGTTTCCCGACTGTGCACCTGTGCTGAAGGGATCGATGACGCTAGTTCCTCTTATTCCATTAAAATACCGGTAGAACAAGGACAGCATTCCCACCCGACGTCTGTTCTCCAAATATTTCAATCGGTTTGTTAATATATCAACAGCTTGAGTTCTGCTAGTTAATTATTATTACGCGTGACAGCCGTATCGCCTTTAGAATGCATTATCAAACAGTTACACTGATACAAACTTGATCCCTCAATGGCTTCTAAATTATCTAAGCGTATACTTTTACTATTAATGTGAAGAATATTGATCCCTGTATTTTTATCAAACCTATGATTGTTTGAGACAATATGATTAGCGAATTCAGAAATAAATCTTAAGTGTTCTTTGAGTCTAATGTTATTTAGTATCGCTGGGTCTCACAGACCCTACCAGGCATAACTCGTAGTACAAAATCACGAGGCGTGCGGAGGGTTAAAGGGACAGAGCTACTTCTGCCAAAGGAATGAGATAAACATGGGAGATGGCACAATGGGTTCATGCCGTATTTACAGATGTGATAATTGACCTAATGAATTTGTATCCCGTTTTTTCCAGCTACGATCTTGGTCAAATTACATGTGCGGCCGCTCATTTAATTTATTTGAATTCACCAAACATTGAATTTATTTCTTTATTTCATTCACCCCGTTAAATGGAGCATAAATTATAATACGGGGTCTCCATCGAAGCCAGAGTAAAGTTAGCCTCTCAGAAGCTGGGCGTATTGTACAGAGCACGCAGATACTTTAATAGTACACAACTGCTGACCCTGTATAAATAAAAGTGTAGAATTTGGCAGCCATCTCTGGTCGGGAGCCCCAAAATATCTGAAAAAAAACCCTCGCTTTGTGCAGAAACGGACTATCCGTTTGATAGATTCACCTATCTTAACGAACGGACTGCAATCTTTGTAGGACGGACGTCAGGTGGGAATGCTGTCCTTGTTCTACCGGTATTTTAATGGAAGAACCAGCGTCAATGATCCCTTCGGAACCGGTGTGCAGTCAGGAAACACACCAAACGCGCGCTTAACATTTTTCACATAAGAACGGGTCACTTCTACGACTCGTTCTTGTGTCCAACAGCTCCGTGATTCCTCCCTCTTACAACATGGGTCTATTCAAAACTCAGGTTCACTCTTTCCTATCCTCTAAAAAACCCCCCACATAGCATCGCTACGATATATCCTGTATGGAGTTATTGTAAAAAAATGATAAAAAAGAGTAAAAAGATATTTGAATAATGAACGTAATATAAATCATATTGTTCGGACAGGGAATAAATAATAAATTATTGCCACTCTAGCAAATTGTAAACACGGATTGTTTCAAAATTCCAACTACGGCGTAAATGTGGAACACTCACCGCAATTCGTAATAAATATTCGTGTGTTGTGCATTGCTGTGCGTAATTATAATTATAGTACTATAATGCACACATTACTCCCAGTCGGTGAGTCGAGAAATGGCATCCACAGTATTGGAGAGTATTGTGTATTATTTTTTTCTGATCCTTGCCATTTTAGTGGTTTCAGAGCAATATTACACAGCCCGATTTATACTAGGACGAACAACAAAATGGTTCATTTTTCTGTAGCGCCGTTTAGTGACCAGCGTCACCTCAAGGGCTTTTTCCATCTTGTTGAATTTTATACCCCATTTTAAATAGATATGTTTTTGGATTTTTTTTAAGGTTTCGAAATTGCTTTCTGACCTCAAACTAAGTGGAAGGTCATTCCGAGAATGTGGACCTAGTACACTGAAAGCTATGTCCCCTAAATTTAGTAGCATTCGTACGAGAGGGTTCAACCAGTATTTACGACGCATCAGACTTGGCCGACCTAAGCTTAAGTTGCCTCTGAGTAATTACATAGTTTTATTGTTATAATTTATGTATTAATAGTATTTTTATTTTATACTGTGTGTGTGTGTTTGTCAGTATTATAGACCGGTCAGTGGCTGAGTTGACATCGCGTCTGGATCCCACCCAGACGTCGTGAGTTCAATTCCTCGACTGGCTATGTTCAAATATTGTCGGGTTATACGTAACTCTTAACGTATTTCTTTAAAATATGTATGTGTCTTGCAATCTACCTTAACTAACTTTTATAATTTTTCTATTTTTGAAACTGTTTATACATGGTGGCCTGAAAACGGAGAATCGAGTAAGGACATTAAAAAAACTGTTCAATCTAAAAATAAGTAAGGTATATAAATAATATAATGTAATTTTAAGTAATATGATATAAAATAGGTTAAGAATAATATCTATGTATGTAGATCTGAAATAGAAAATATTTATTTATTTATTTCTTAAAGTTTGACAAAAAATTCGCAAAAAAATGTAACCTTACTGGGGTACCCCGTTCTAAGGTCACATTGTACATGGTTTTATATAAAGAATATGAATTTGGTCGAGTATATTTTAAGTTTGATAAAAAAAATTAACACTAAATACAGACTAACACCGAAACCACTAAACTGCACTTAAAACACCCCACCTTACAATTATTTTTATATTTTTCATCAATTTAATATAATGTAATTTAATATTTTGTAAATGAAATCCTCAGCACGGGAAGTCCCAGTGAAGATATCATTATTTATTGTTTTGTTATTAAAAAAAAGAAGGTAATAAACATTATTATTATTATTATTATTATTATGTAGTTAATTAATATAATATGTATGTAGTTAATTAATATAATATGTATGTAGTTAATTAATATAATATGTATGTAGTTAATTAATATAATATTTATGTAGTTAATTCATATAATATGTATGTAGTTAATTAATATAATATGTATGTAGTTAATTAATATAATATGTATGTAGTTAAGTTAAGTTAAGAATGTGAAATAATGATGTATTTCTTTTAAATTAATAAATAATAAATAAATAAATAAAAAAGGTGAACCTTCACAAAACTGCGCTATGGAAATTAATTCTTATTTTCTGTGTCTATTCAATTTCATGTTTGATTTTCAGAGTTGTTAATATTATCTTAAATGATTAAAATTACTGAAATTTTTTTTTCTCTTCTTATGCTGATTTGCTGCTCCTTTTTACTGTTATGTTGAAATTTAATAAAAACGTATCTGTTTTTAACTTTTTGCCACCAGCGCAAGGTGTGCGATATTTCATGTGACTTTTACGAATTGTGTACCCTTAGGTACCATTATACCGCCATCTATCTATCTAAATACGTAATAATTCATATCAAATCTGAACGTGATATAATACATGGAAGTAAACCCACATTGTTGCAAAATTCTAAATGGCATTAATGGGGGGCGTACGTCGGGCTATCGACCGCAATCCGTTATATATCACATTTCTGTCTGGTCGTTGTGCACTCTATACTGCCGCACTATGCACACGTGGTAACTGAGGTAATATACGTACCACTGATCTACGGTGACGTGTTGGCGGACGTAACATTATACAGACGTAACGGTATACAGTGTAATGTTATGATTCAAATATTGCAAAAATCTAATATATCTATACACATATACATAAATCAATTTAAGTTTGTTTGTTTGTCATCGATTTTCTCGAAAATTACTCAACCGGTTTCGCTGAACATGGCACAGTTTGTTTTTATTAGTGCCGGGAAGGTTTGAATGAAATCCAATATGTAAAACTGTTGCTATAACGTTTTAAAATTAGTATGAAAAACATTGAACCCGCCATGTTTTATTTGGGTTAGCGCATAGATATAACACTCTGGTTAGCCACAGATTACACATTCAAAAGAAGAAGGTTTTTTGGGTAGAATATTTTTCAAAATGGAACACACGAGTAGGTACCTACTTAAGAACTTTATGATTCAGATATATTTTGAAAAAATAAACGTTTGAAATGAAATAAAATATTTGAAAGAATGTTTCTTTGTTTGGAGATAGTTACTTCCACTGTCAAATCAATTATGGCACCCTAATAACAAGTGAAAAATCCCGAGCAAGGACGGGTCAGCTAGTGCATTAATATAAATAAAATATAGTGGTTTAAAACAAAACAAAAAATTGTTTTATTTAATTTATAATGTCAAGCCAAAAAGTGAGTTTTTTTCTTTATAAATAAATATATTTTTAATAAATAAAAGAAATCGAAAATTCATTAAATAAATTTTAGGTAATCTACATATGATTTTAGTGCTTTTTTGCTCATAAATTTATTAAAAAAAAGGTTATTAGGTTTTGTACTAACAGTTATAAGTCTCGCCGCTCGACGTTCGCGCTCGGTCTGGTGGTTTAGAGAAGGTTCCTGATGAAGGTTGAGTTCAAACGAAACCGGTCGATAATGCATTAATATAAATAAAATAACGTGGCTTAAAACAAAAAAAAAACTTTTATTTAAAAAAAAATATGTTTCAAAGAAAATCTGGTAAATGTAAAAAAATAATAATTACGTCAACGCGCGCCACTAGGAGCGCTATTGAACCACATTGCCGTCTCAATGCATGTGAAATATCAGATGTTGCGCTTGTACATATTTCTACGGTATTTGCTATTACGGAGGGTCGGTAATTTCACGGATTCAAACTTCAAAGAAGCTTAATTCTACGTTTCGAACAAATCTACATAAAACAAAAACAAAGAAATTAATGAGTAACAAATTCAACACATTGTCCTTACGTTTTCAAATTAAAAAAAAAGCCAAACAAATGACTCGCATCCTTCAAAAAACACTTGTTTTTACCCAGCCGTTAAAAACGTGGCGTGTCCTTGCATTCGTTTCACAGTACCGATCAAATTAGGACCAGATGAGGCTAGACGGGTTGCCCACAGTTTCGTGGGAAGAACAGAAGACGGACACCGAAATAACTGATTATTGTGATTTAAAAAATGAATGGATTCGGGTGGAGAAAATTGGGTAGGACCGTATTTAATTATGTCGACTTACAGCTTTATAGACTCGAGAATTCAAGAATCCATTAAATCTTATTGTCTTTAATTCGTACGGCTCCATTTTTTATTTATTTATTTATTGCCAACCAATTTAATAATAATATTTTTCATTTTATTTTAGTACATAAAACAGGCAATATGCCCAAAACTTACATAAATGAATGTTTACATAGGAATATTAATCAATAAGTACAATAAACAACAACAAACATTATCTCGCAAGAATTATAATAAGAATTAAAGAGAAGTGAAAGGTCGAAAACATATTATAAAGTAGGTGTATAAACTCCTTATTGTCACCTGTGGTGATGGTACACATTATCAGTTTGATTTTAATGGTAAAAAATATAAAATTAATTGATTAATTGTGTCATTAAAAATGTTTATTTCATTATTAGAGCAGTGTATAGCATTGTAATTTCTTAATATCCGCGGTAAAGGAGAGAAATATCCCCTATTTGTATGATAGGTTTTAATATAAAAAAAAAAAAAATTATCCTCCCTGTTGATTTTCTTATAAGTGTGTATTAATGTTGATTTGTGATAAAATGTTCGGTAAAAGATTATCGACCTAACAGTTTGAAAATGGCTTTGAATGCCGAAACAGCTGTCACAATAATAAAAACCAAATTTTAATCATAACATAAATATGTAATGCAATGTAAATATCAGAATAACGCAACAGCAAAATGTTCATATCATAATATTTTGCAATCATTGATATGGTTGGTGTAACCTTAAGTGACCAGCTCAGGTATGGGGGCTCCGTCGAAGCCAGAGTAAAGTTAGCCTCTCAGAAGCTGGGCGTACTGTACAGAGCCCGCAGATACTGCAGATAGTACACAACTGCTAACCCTGTACAAATCGCAAGTGCGCCCCACTGTAGAATTTGGCAGCCACCTCTGGTCGGGAGCCCCAAAATATCTGAAAAAACCCTTGACTCTGTGCAGAAACGGGCGGTCCGTTTAATAGATTGACTGCGATCTTTGAGACACAGACGTCAGGTGGGAATGCTGTCCTTGTTCTACCGGTATTTTAATGGAAGATGCTCCGAGGAACTAGGGTCATTTCCGCTCGGCACCGGTGCATAGTCGGGAAACACGCCAAACGCGCGCCCAACATTCGACATGTCAACATTATTGATTCGATTCAACATAATAAAATATTCTTTTTAAATAAAGCGTACCTTAAAAAAGCTTTAATAGAAATTAGCGTGGGTAACTTAAATACCAGTATATTTCTCATTTTTTCTAAAGTCAATTTTCATAATTAAAATAATTTTCAAAGCCTGCCAAAACGTTTCAAATCTATGTCTGATCGGTTTATACTCTAAACTTTAGAGGTTAGAATGTCAAAACAAGGATGAGCTTTACCGTATATAATTTTGTATTATATTCATAGTAAACCATAACTAAACACATGTAATGAAACTGTGTACCTCTTTAGAAACTTTAACTGAAAGAATAATAATAGTATTATCGTTATTGATAATTGGTTTGCTTATGAATACTACAATTTATTTCATGAATAATAGTTTTGTTTTTATATTGAACAAAAATTATAGAGCTTAAAGTCACGCAAGTTAAGTTAAAATTTCGACAAAGTTAAAAAAATATTTAAAACACAAAAGAAAAGCGAAAAATGAGAAATTCCATACTAATACAAAAACAGAATGCTCACGTGACGTCACATGTTCCAAATGCAATGGTACCAACATAACAAGGTGTTTTGATGAGATGATTTTGTATGCACTTTTAAATAACGATTTATAAATTCTACGTAAAATTATATATAATAAAAAATATATATTCAGAATCGGCGTTTGCTGATCTATGTGAATATATATTTTTAAAGTCATAATATTTTTCACTGGAGTTCCTTATTGTACACGGTCGGTATAGACGCACACAACAGCTACACGTGTGTACATCGTACTCTGTACACGTGTAGTCACACGTGGTATAGGCCTCGATGAGTACATTCGGATGCGATTGAAAGGCGCCTTAAGGGAGTGTGGGAGGTTACGTACATATAAGAAGGAAATGTACTGCCGCTGTGGGTTTGGATTCTATGGAATATGCAAGGGCTGTGGAACATTGTAAAAATGTGAAAAAAAAAATTTATAACTTTGTTCCACTTATAGATTTGCGATTTGGTTGGTTTCATTCTGCTAAAGGCATCAGAAACGGCCCTCAATAGTAACGAAATATTTCACGGGAAAGAATTGCGAAATATTTTGATTCAATCGAAGACTTAATTATAAATTGCAAAAAAAATCGGAATTTTTTTTTTTTTTTTTTTTTATGTGATTACCGCACAAGAGTTCCAACTGCTCCCAACCGTCTGGAGCCAGTGAGACTATGGCATCCCAAATTTGAATACGGGAGATGGGAAGAGGAAGGTGGGGATGTACTTGGCTACTCAGATCTGGTCACCAAACACGGCTAAGGCCATTTCAACCAACGTTTCTATTCTGAATGGCGGTCTTTCACCAGGGCGATAATGAAAGTATCCACCACTCCACCATCTCCAAATTAATAAATTGTGAAATAAGACAAATTAATCAAAATAAAATTTACATGCGCACGCCAGGATTTGAACCCGCGATTTCCGGATTCGTAGCCGAGGATCGTAATCACTAACTACGGAGGCCGTAGTCGAATTTGTATTCACAAAATCTTAAAAAAAATGTTTCATCAATTTTCACAAGATCTTTCGATTCCTAGGCCCGAGACAGGACAATGAAATTGATCATTTGTTCAAGGACAAACTTTGAATATTTATTTAATTTAATAAATTAATTAACCACCCGTCCTTGGGGTTATTATTCAAAAAGCAGGTAAAAGAAATAGTTTTTCTTATTAGATTTCGCAAGAGTAATTAATATGTGTGACTAGTGACGTAACTTGTATGGGAGAGACGAAAATGCCCGAACACATCCGTTAGCTTCGACTGACCTCGAAATACTAAACGAGATGACGCAGGAACAAACTTGTCGTATACGAATGTTTTGTGGGTTTCAGGTATAGCTTTTTTTGTACCTGAACCTACGGGATACGGCTTGTTGCGTTCGGGCGATAATATAGCGGCCGTATCACGTACGTTCGTATGGGTAGGGCGGTTAAAAAAATACTTTAATATACACAGCAATCAATTTTTTTTCCAATCAATCAAGTCTTTACCGATACTTATTTTTATTTAAAGATTATTATTCTAAATCAGTATAATTGTATCGTTTATGCAGTATATATTCAATATCAAAAATCCTGTAAATACGTTATAAGACATAAAAAACAGATCTAGTTTTTTGATCTACCGTACTGAGTACGTAGCTCTTCACACAGGTGACTTCACAAATAAGTTTGTGCGGTTCGTTCGACTGTACAAGAGGTTATGTTGGTGTCCTCGAGAGTGAGATTCTGGTACAAAATATTTGAGCCATAATCTCATTGTTAAATTAATATGGTACCGTTAAGTAAAAGAAAAACATTTTTTTAGTAGAGGAATACCTCTACGTGTCTCTAAGGAGTTCTAATTGATCATACTTAAAATATAGAGAGATGGGTATAGGCAAGGATATCGTTCGTAGAGACGCAACAAAATATATATTTTTAAACTCTTGTGAACTCTTTCAATGCAGAAAATGTAAATTAGTTCACGTGGGGCCCAAATGATAGAATTTTACTCCAATACACTTAAACCTGGCGTGTTGTATAATAACGTCAGAATTTGCGTGTTGTGAAATGAATATAAATTTCAAATTACGAAGCCTAGAAGCTTGTACGCTCGGCATACTAAATCGTTTATGTGTTGGAGAAACGTTAATTTACTGTCGTAAATAACCCTTAGATCTTGATTTGAAAGTGTATATTCAATTTAACGAGAAGAAGGATAACATTGAGATTGCTCCAGGCACACAGACACGCCAAAAATACAATTCTATGGGTTTATTTCCTCGGTGGATACCATAGTTCCACTTTCTGCGGTCGGCTGGAACTCTTGCGCTGTATAAAATACATAAAACGAGTACATTTCATTCTTAAGCATTCCCCTGACCAACATTTCCCGCCCCTGCCGAGGGTGCAGAGGGTATGATGGTAGTAGGGGTAGGAAAGGAGTGTCCCGAACTCCCTCCCATCCCCCATAACCTAACAGAGGGGAATGATACGCCGAAGCGAAGGGGAGCCCGGCGACGTATCAAATATTCATGTGGCCGGAGTAACGGCGTTTACCGGGCGAACGGACGCAGGGGCGGCGACACGGTACTTCGGGTGCTTACTTAGCACGTTGCCAATTGCTTTATTACATTTTACGTGGTTTGTAGTTTTCTTACCTTAAAACGTGTTGACTGCGGGATAGTCACTGAAGGATGGTGCATTCACAATGCACATGTTTTTAGAAAATATTCTTAATTTCAGAAGAGAATGTATAGATTTATGCAATAAAATGATACACTGATTGATAAAATCGGTTCCACTTAGTTGGATGTTGAACATCCAACTCTCTATTCCACCACTTCAGTCGACCTACCACCATCACCCGCGGTTAACTTATGACAAAATAAAAATATATCGAAATGCCTTTGTGCTATGTATTACGTACAGTTTGGCATTTAATTGTAGATATTTATTATTTTGGAACTAGAAATGTGATTACTATAGCAACACCAAGATCTTGAAAATTTAAACCATTTTCACCAATCACTATGTGTGCTTGAGTGATTTATTAATAATTTCAATTTATTTAAAATGCTTTAAAACCAATACACAGTGGAACGAGGGAAGTGTATTTCTGCGCTGTTAGCAGAATTTCGAGTAAGAAAGCTAGTGTCCAACTTAGAATTTTTTATTGTGGGTGTCACGATCCTCAGTGATGAGGCAACAACTAACTAACAAACGACAGGAGCTTAACCTTAAAGCGGAAAATCTACTATAAGTGTACCTGTGGTAATGCTCTGATTGTCTTACCGGCATTTAAATTGAACGTGCTCCTAAGAACTGGTGTCATTGATCCCTTCGGTATCGATGTACAATCGTAAACTGTACATATTTGCCGATTGAGAACGTGTCGTAAATTTATTTAGAGAAAAACCCATATTGGATCAATAGTCGTAGTCGTCGCCACGACATGTTCAAGATACCACACTGAAGAACAGGTTTTATAGCACAGCATAGCATGACAAGAGGTGCTATTGAATGATATTTCTATAACAGAAGATATATTTAATTGCCCTTTAATAACCTTATCATTTGCACGTATCATTCTGAAATATTGAGAATGTTAAAATAAGAAACCTTATAGTGTAAATGGATGAGTAATATGTCTATAAAATTATAGTCCCGCTGCAAAAGGAACTCGCGGAACTCTGGATTCAAAGCCTAGGCTTACCACTTTGCAAAAAAGGACTAATTCGTTTGCGGAACAGCTTTAAACTTAACAACAAAATTGTGTTCTTTATAATGATTAAATATAAATAAAACATCCCTATTTTAACGTGATAGCTACAAGGTTCCATAATATAACATCTTGCATAAATACAAAAGCCTCTTTTTCCGCTGTACAAAAATATAAATTCCCCAATTAACAAAGCATTAAAAATTACACGGGTCGCAAGCGACCGAATTCAGCCCTGTAGGACTGAGATCGAGACGTTGGGGGTTGTATTTTGTGTAGCCTCCCCCTACCCGCCTCAGAGGAAACTTGTTTTAGCGTCCCGCACAAATATATGCAGAAATGCTAAGGGAGGAAAATGAATGAATATTGGAATCAACTACGTATATATTACGGTGCCTCCTTTAGGTGAAAATGGGTTTTATACGTGTGGGAAAAATGGCTGTAAATTGCTTTTTATAGAGTACTAGTTTTAATAACCGGTTTCGCTCGAGAATCAAAACTATGTTTTGTATTGATAATTGAAGAAAAAACTATAATAACCGTTCAGCGTCATTAGTCATAAGATCGTTATATTGGATTACCAGCTGAGGTACCCGGCGTTGCCCGGGGTTACAAATGGTTGTGTTACACCATAAAACATCAGTTTACCTTCATGTATTAAAAATTTGTGGGATTACTTAATATTAATTTATCTATATTGTTTAAAGTAATTTTTATTGTTGGTCCTTTAGATCTCTGCGACGAATGTGTTGTAAAACCATGTATGATCGTATGAAAAATGTTGAGATTCGTAAAGAAAGCAAGCCTGATGTAAGCGAAGTGAGCTAGATTAAGAACGCTTAGATGGTTTGGGCATGTAGAGCGAATGAACGAAGAGAGGAGTGTAAGGATAATATATGAAGCGAATGTGAATGGAAGAAGAAGCCGGGGACGTCCGACGAATACATGGCACGATCAAGTGAATCAAATACTTGAATCGGGCCATGTCCGAAGTCGGAATAACAGAAGAGAATGTATGAGACGTTGTATGAATGTGAATGAAGCAAGAAGTGTATGCCAAGATCGAGTTGTTTGGAGGTCCGTCCTCTCTGCCTACCCCTGCGGGGAAACGGCGTGATGGTTAGTTAGTTAGTCCTTTAGTACTGGCATTTTATTTCATTTTTATTTAATTTTCCTTTTTTAGGGTGTAATACCATTATGGGATTTCTTACATCAATGAAACCGATATTGGCATCTATTATATTCTGTACTGACTGAATTATGACTGTCCTAAAACGGGAAATCATCCTAGTTGGACAGTCAAAGCATTCTTTAAAATATTACATGTGTATGTTTAGTACTAAATAAATAATTCGGTGTTTTTCCTACTGACGCCCTTCATGGTCGAGGGGTAAGGCTGTGAACTACGAATCCGAAGGTTGCGGGTTCAAATCCCGGCGTGCACAAGTAAATTTTATTTAAATTATTTGTGTTGTTTCACAATTAATTCATTTAAAAATAATATATAGTATATTTGCGCACCTTCCAGAGTGGAAGATACTCTCAGTATCGCCCAGGTGAAATAACAACTTTCAGAATTGAAACGTTGCTTGAAACGGCTTTTAGCCGTGTTTGGTGAACAGATCTGAATAGCCAGGAATTTCCCCACCTTTCTCTTCCCCTTCTCCTTCCCTCCCCAATACCTTTAGCCTCAACATTCCCCAATTGGGGATGCCATTCAAATAAAAAAAAAATATATATATATATATGTGTACATATAAAAAACTGCCTACCCAGATTAAAAACTTTGTGCACGCCACTGAGTCCCACTGACTCCGGACAGCCAAGAGCGGTTGACACTCTTGTGCGGGATTCACAAATTAATTTGAGTCGTTGAATGTACATGGATCGACTTAATTCAAACGTCGAGTAAACAAACTTTAAATCCATTATATTAAAAAGGTGAGTCTAAGTAAACCCATTAAATATAGGACCGGCGGAATGATTTGTAGGAAATTGGAAATAGGGTTGATGCAGACAGATTCGTTGGGGATACAAGGATAAAATCTCTTGACAGTAGCAGAACATTTAGCATTAGATCGATGCTGGGCTGAGAGGATATTAGAAGGGGAAAAAGATGGATTGGGAAGTAGAATTCAACAATTGATTTAAACCTTTTTGATAAGTAATATGGAACGAATGGATCACGAACGAAAAACAAATTTATTTGTACTCAATTAAGTAATGTTTATTTTATCCCCAACGGTAACAGGGGTATCTTTTGAGGCTGAAAATAGTCGGTAGGGTAAGGAGATGGGGTAGAGAAAGATGGGGATGTACCTGGATATTCAGATTTGATCACCAAACACGGCTTTAGCCATTTCAAGTGACGTTTCGATTCCGAATGGTGGCAAATATACAATAAATTATTTAAATGAATAAATTGTGAGATAACTCAATTTAATCAAATAAAATTTGTCTTAAAATGAGATCTGAAACCGCGACCACCGGATTCGTAACCACTCAACCAAGGAGGCCGTCAAAAGGTTTGCCGGTTTGGAGTGAAGTTTTGTGGTTGTAATTTTTACCTCTACTGCTACTCCTACCACTACTCCTACCTCTACTCCTACCTCTACTCCTACCCCTACTCCTACCACTACTCCTACCCCTACTCCTACCACTCCTCCTACCACTACTCCTACCCCTACTCCTACCCCTACCCAGTAATTGTCGTCTTATTTTGAACGTCAAATGTACAAAATTTCATCAAGAAGTACCAACATTTTGTTTTAAGGGATAGGAAAGGGGGATAAGGTTTGCATTTTGAAATCTCCTCTTGTTTTGAAAGCCAAGTATGCAAAATTTCATCCAGCTCGGAATCGAACAGTAGATTTGTATAAAACAAACACACTTACCCTCCCACAGACACTCTTCTTTATATACGTGTATAGATGTACAGATAGATAGGAATTGGCTAAAAGTTGTACAACTTTCGGCACACCGTGTATAACATTAATTGAATTAATTTGGCGTAAATTGATGAAGGGATCAAGTGACATCTATGAAAAGACGGGATAAGATTTCCTGATTAATTTTTAATTAACGATTTTGTCGAACGCGGGAAGTTCCCGGGATGCCATTAACACTAATTGGTATGACGTCACATCCGCCTAAAATCATAAAACAGTTAAAATACCTATATACTTTCAGTATACCTTTGGTGAAATATCATCATTTAGAAGAGAAATGTTTTTTTTTAATGATAATAGCCATATTTGGTGACTGGATATGAATATCTGCCTATATCGGGCAGACGGTAAGGGCTTTCTCAATTAGATTCAAAGAACATATCGATACCTTAGTTCAATAGGGAACTAACTCAAAATACCTCATTTTGAGAAAACTCCACTTGAAAATGTTTTCATAAAGACATCGCTCCGATGTAAAGTTATTTTGTCCACCTATAACATAACAATAGATGCAACATGTAAGTAATTTATCAACCTATCATATCATAGGTGTAAATGGCTACATTTATTAAGTTCCAAACGGAACAACATTTGACATGTTTCTCCGTTGAACTAAGAATGTGCTGCTTTCATTATAATTCCATAAAGAATTATCTGATTTTACTACATAATTAGGACGAATTAGACTTATTTTTTTATTGAAATAAGAGAAGGGAGAGTTTCTTTACCATTTTTCATAATTAACTCAAAAGCCAGAAATTTTGAGTTATTTCCCTATTGAACTAAGGTGTCGATATACGATGTTATAAAAATAAAAGCACTTCTTCAAAATTCGCAGAACATCTCTTAGTGAATAATCACGCCCCGCTTGACAACAGTGGGCCTAAACCCTTACATATAGAAAGAAAGGGTATTAGATTAAACTTACTTGAACAATTATAAATTAATAAACGAACTAATGATGCTAATGTAACGTTAATTAATAAAGTAAATAAAATTATGTATTCACCGCTTTTCAGCATGTTCACATTATCAAAACAATATAACACATTTAAATAAATCAATTAAAAAAACATTATTATTTAAATACGGGGAAACACATTATAAATGTAAAAACCTCAAGGAATAGATAATTTTGATTATTTTCTAACTAAATCGGTTTATCAAAAATAAATCATTATTTTTCAAAACCCGTCCAAATTAGAATGGGTTGGGAGTGAATAAAATCATACAAATAAGTCGTCACAATGTGGATTAACCGCGGTTTTAAAATGGCTTCGAACGCCGAAACAGCTGTCACAATAATGAAAACTAAAAATACTTGCAGAACCAATAATATTATTAGTAAATTTGATTTAAATAATTCTTTTTAAAATTAAGTGGAGTTCTACGAATTAAACACAAAAACAATTAATTAATATCCAGATACATTCAACCAGTGGCGTACAGTCCTTAAAGGCTGAAAAGCTGCGCCTACCCAAAAAATAACGTTCCAAAAAATTTTTTTTTTATCAACTTGTGAATATATTTATGTCACATTCGTTCTACGTTATATAACAAATATACATTAATATATAATAAAATTGCCATTTTTAAATATTCAATACATAATAATTCATACCCCCATTTAAAAAACAACACGTAGTCTACCTTTGGGCATAAATCACTGCGCGCCACTGATTCCAACCTTTCGCTTTTACCATACAACATCCCCATATTATGAATGCCATAGTCCCACTGGCTCCGGACAGTCCGGACCCTTCTGTAGCATAAAAAACTGCTTGATTACTCTCAATATAACCATCACGCCGATTCTCCGCAGGAGTACGCAGAGAGGATAGACCGCCACATAACTATGTCGAGGCACGCACTTCTTCCTTCATTCACATTCATACATAGTCTCAAACAAGGCCTCCTTTTATTCTATTCTGACATGGCCCGAAACAAGTATTTGGTTCACTTGACCATGCCCATGTCTTCCACAGGCGTCCTTGACTTCTTCTACCATTCATATTCGCATCAAATATTGCTTTAAATGCCCAAACCGTCAAAGCGTTCCTTTCTTAATCTTATTCATCGCGCTTTTTTGCACGGTCTTGCATGGTTGTATCGCAAATACCCCTCGGGAATCTCAGAAACAAAACGGTATTTTTAAATTAATATTAAATATGTACATTTACAATTGACACATTGTTTGATGTGACAGTTTGATGACAAAATCTGAATTGATAGTTTCTCAACCTTCTCCTTCTCCTCCGCCATTTCCTTCCGTCTCAAAGCATTTCACAGCACTGGGTGTGCCATCAAAACCATTCATACCAATTTCATACCGCCGTGCACACCACTGAAAGAATAATGCCAAGACGTGCGATCAAAAACGATTTTAAAGAAAACTGACCTAGCAAATATGAACATACCTCTGAGTACCGAAAACGACCGATCTGGAGGCCTATTCCCGTTCTCTTTAAAGAAGATTCCTTATTCTTTTCCTTAGGCTTAAAGATTCCTGTCATCTGTCGTTCAGCAAATGACATTCATTAAAAATATAAATATCTGCGTACTTTTAACAAGACAAACACTCAATATTAAGTAAGTTACAATGTATGTTATCAACTACGTTATTTTCAACTATAAACATTATTAGCCATTATGATTTACAATTATAAATGGAAATATAAATGCAGGCGACAAATTTCACTTTTAGAAGTAGTGATTTTAGATTGGAGTCAGAAACGAAAGACGTTCTTATTCATTATTGTAATATGAACGATTTTTGATTCCGGAGCGGCGGACCTATGCGGACCGAAAGGAATGAAGACCGAGTCCGAGGAATCGAGTCCATGTGCTAAACTCGGAATTAGAACCGACTTTTTAAAATAAGTGGAATGGACCCACCTCTTCGGTCGGTACAAATTCAAATTTCACTTTAGAACTAGAGACAAAAAAGGTCGTTACCATCTAATGAGTTAGGTACCTTTTTACAAAACGGAATTCTTCGTTAAAAGGCGTATGTGTGCAATTTAAAAATAAAAGAAAAAATTATTAAAATGCATTGTAATACAATGTAATTGTTGTAAAATGTTTTGGTTCAAAACCTTGTGTCACTTGAAGATATTTCATCAATCTGTGAATCAAATAATCTCTTAACAATCTGTTTAGGATTATTTTTACTATGTCTCTCCGGAATTCCGGAGTTAAGCAAGAAGTCTTTAAGCTTAAGTAAAAGGATAAGGAATTTTCCTTATAATAATCAGAATAGCGCTCCTGGTTTCACATCAAGACAGGACGCAAAATACACTTACTGTCCCCTCTACAACATTCTAAATGCTGTTATTTTTTCCTAATCATCTGAAGAACGTCTTTAATTTTTTATCTGACTATTTCCGTGGTTGAGTGGTTACGATCCTTGGCTAAGAATCCAATTTGATTTGATTAAAATTGTGTTATTTCACAATTTATTCATTTAAAATAAGTATTTAGTTTTTATAATTTCTTAAAAAGATTAGTATTCATTTTGTGTTGTCATTATTAATAAATTAATTAAAAATTACTAGTTATACTAATTCTGTATATTCCTGAACAGGAAAGCATCGCTTTCGAAACATGTTGATAAGTATATATTGATAAAGTGGTGATTACAAAATAATTTTTAATTAATTTATTAGTATGCAGTGTATTTGCAGCACGTTCCAGAGTGGTAGACACTGTCAGTATCACCCTGGTGAAAGATCACCATTCAGAATCGAAACGTTGCTTGAAATGGCTTTAGCGTGTTTGATGACCAGATCTGAATATCCAGGTACTTGCCCACCTTCCTTCTTCCCGATCTCCTTCCCCTCATCACTACCTTCAGCCTCACAGCATACCCCAATAGGGAATGCCATAGTCTCACTGGCTCTAAACGGTTGGGAGCAGCCGGGAATCTTGTGTGATATCACATATATGAACCCTTGCGATTCCCATCCACCAGGCTACATCATTCTCTGATTCATTTTCAGTACACACATCACGTCTCTGATGAACGAACTGCCCTCTTACGTACGGAATGCTAGTTCAAAGCCCATCTTCAAGGCTAAAGTAAAGAATTTATCTTCTTACTTCCACCATCAAAATAATGGTTAATTCCCATCCACGTTAATTCCTTCTCTTCCCCCATTATCCCTCTCCTACCCAAAAAATATGTACTACCGTACAAATAAATTGGTTAAAATGTTGTCACACATTACGTGTGAAATGTCACACTAGGTGAAGAACGCTGCAATACTTGGTTGGTAGAAATTTCCAATAGACAATATAGCCGTTAAAAAAATACATAATAAATATACGCGATGATTATTTTTATATGAAAAAAAAAATTATTATAATAAAAAAGAAAGATTTAAAATAATTGGGGCATGTCATCACTGATGACCTAAATGATAAAAATGACGTAGAACGCCAAGAACACACTCCGAGTACAATATAACCACGCTTACAGGGCGCTGTGCGGCCTCCCTTGGTGATGCAGCGCATCGCAGATTTTAGCAGAGGGGGGGGTGCATGGGTTGACGATTTTGATGCGCCACAGAGTAGCCGGGACGAGTCAGCGCTATCGGGGATCGGAAAATACTCTCGTCCAGGTCGTCGCCCAGTAGCAGGACGCGCACCTACATCATAGATGGATAATTTCCTCCAAGCCACCGTAGCATAAGTGCTAAACATGTTCACCTTTTTATTTATATATATATTTTTTTTATTCTATTTCCACATAATGTAATTAATTATTTACATGGCAGACAGAGTATTGCACTCACCACTTTGTTCAGCTGAAATAAACACATTATTAATATTATTATTAAAACGGATCAACAAATTCTCAAAAAGTAAGGAAAAAATTAGCGTATTTCAGGCACACGAAAACGCCCACAACACACTTCTATCCGTTTATACCTTCAGTGGTGTACGTTTACACGGAAAAAAACTATTTATGATTTCCCATACACTTTAGCCTCAGGCAAAATAAATTGTCTATCGCTTCGGAAAAAACTGCCGCATTCTCTTTACAGTATGAGCATTATAGATTACTGTATAATCATATTTATATAATTGTACGGTAGCTGTACCTCGGAGAATCGCCGAGGCGCCTTCGGCTATCTTCGGCTCAGTTCGGAATCTGACAGATCGATTTTATTAATTCAATAATAAAAGGCCAATGCGAGCAAATTGTTATAAATTATTCCTTAACAATAAATCTTCGCGGATGGAAATTATTTTAGACGACAGTAAAGCCGGTTGTGTTTTAACAAATTTACTTTTAGAAGTGTGGGAATATGTTTTAATGAATTATTTAAAGGATTGATTAATTCGATTTTTTTCTGAACGTCCTACGCTTGTTTTAAAAAAATATTTTAAAATGTTGAGTATCCTCAAAAAATACTATAAAATTCTTTTTTAAAATGTCGAGAAGAAAATTTAAAAAAAACACTGACTCTAATGATTTTTAAGTGCGAATTACAAAGCATTCGTTAAATCTATTTTCCTTAAACGTATCGGGACTCGATTGCAATTATTAGTTCCACTTGTTAAAATTATTTTTATATTTTTAATCTTTTTCTGTTATATAAAGAAGAATGTCCGGCGGGCGGTGTCTGTTTGTTTTGTATAAAAATCTACAGTTTTTTTCCTAGCTTAATGAAATTTGCACGCTTGACCTACAAAACAAAAAGAAGTTCACTGCTTATATGAGATTTCTAAAAATTCTCCCCCATCCCCCTTTCCTACCCTTAAAGCCAAATTTTATTGATGATATTTTGCACACTTGACGTTCAAAATAAGAGGAAAATTACTGAGTGGGGGTACGGGTAGGAGGAGGGGTAGGAGTAGGAGTAAGGGTAGGAGTAGAGGTAGGGTTAGGGATAGTAAAACTTTACTGCAAACTATTAATAACCCCGGGCAACGTCGGGTACAGTTTTACATATTGGATTTCATTCAAACTACTTTTTAAACCTTCCCGGCACTAATAAGAATAAACTGTGCTATTTTCAGCGAAACCGGTCCAGTGATGTTCGAGAACATCGAGGACAAAGAAGCAAAAAAACTTACATTGATTTTATATATGTAGATGTAGATAGTTAGTAATACATATTTATTTATTGATACGGTCTGTATGCTAAGTAAGTACTGTAAGTAAGTTTAAGAACTCGAACTATAGGCCTATTGTGCTATCTCCCATGTTTCATGTTATTTCCTTGATAGTAGCCCAGTCGCTTTAATGAAGTTCACCAGGGTTGTCATTCCGTGTTTGGCCACGTCTCCTGGTTCCACAGCATGGTATTCAACTCCCGGGTATCATAACCTTCTTCGTATCAAGGCGAAACATTGACACCATAGATGAATAATTGGTGTTTCTTCACCCTCTTCACATTAAAAATTCAAAAATTATTAATAAAATAGACCCTCAATGGGAACCTTGCAGTACTCCACTAGTTTCTTCAAAATGGTATATATTGATATTATACAGTAGAACTATTAATGTTTGCTTTCCACTCCCAATAGCTACATATGTCTGGTTGTTGTCTGTGATGTGGGAGTGTCCTTTAAATATTCCTAACAGCTCCATTAGCGAGTTTATATCCATATTGAGTATTTAGAGTTTGGACAGTCTCAATCAGTTGGATAATATTTTTGGAAGTCAAAATGGTTATTATACATAAAACTAAAATTGTATCTGATAAAAAATAATGTCCGTGAAAAGCTTAATCTTCATCAAAGTAGAGGGTTTAATCATGCATATAATGACTTAACCTATTGCCACCTGAATTGTTAAGCTATAAAAATTGGCCTGAATCAATTTTCTACAAAAATTTCGGCAATTTTCATTGGTGTACTAAATCCAACACAATTTTTAAACTATAATGTGATGAAATGCATTTTTTTTATATTGTGTGTATTGGATCAACTTATATATATAAAGATTAAAAATAAATGTAAGACCGACATGTATAAGTGTGTACATTAAGACAAATTAATTTAGTATGATCGTCATCAAAGAACTCAGGAAGGCGAAGGACCACTTCTGAATTTTTTTGGATATCCTGAAATTACAATACATAAAATTCAATGACTGACGCCTACATAACTTCAAAAGGAAAAAAAAACTATTAAAACTTATTTTCGCCAATACTACAAAATGATAGCTTCATTATCTACAGATCGATTATTATTTAAAATTTATCCCATAGATGTCACTCATTTGTCCGTTTTTCGTATGGAATGAAGAATATACACTAGAATGCCTTACATGCTTTCTTATTTTGGTTCTATATAGCGCTAAGAGAGCCAATGAGAAAGCAGCGCTATATCTCTCTTACACTGCTGACTGCATTGAATATAGCCATTCCATTTGATCAAAATTAACGATTAAGAAATATTTTTTTATAATTTCTTCAAACGATTGGTAACTTTGTGGCGACATTATTAATTAATTAATTAAAAAATGTACTTTGTTTATATCAATCACTTCATAAAAATACATAAATATCTCTACATGTTTCGGTAGCAATGCTGTCATCATCAGGAATATATGAATTCTGATTATGACAGCACTGCTGCCGAAACGTGTAGAGATATTTATGTATTTTTATAAACTGATGTAAACAAACTACATTTTTTTAATTAATTAATAAATATTTTTTTCTTATTACAATTTTTTAATTTCTGAATGACCAGACTTTTGATTACGAAACACGCCGACATCTGATTTCTTGTGTTCTTCTTTACTCCCACGGTTTATCGCTATTAATCCTACCTAATCCAGACCGAAACAGTTTCGGGTTCGGGGTTAAGTACTCACGCCCGAAACAGTGCCGGGGTTAGGACCCAATGGGTTAAAAAAAATGCAGAGGCGTCAGCTTGGGGAACCTATGGAACCGCAGAATGGGCCTTGTCTGGATTGGCATTCCACGTAAACGCATGGGGGCATAGTTTGTTAGTCAGCCCGTGGGCCTGGAAGCTATTTGCTACTCCACTGTACATATAATCATAAAACACATTTTGTGGTTAGCAACAATAAAGTCTAAGGACCTATCAATTATCTTATTTATGACCAAACCGCATTATGTAAAATAATAAAATGAAATAATCTCTTCACCAGAGAGCAAATACACCTAAAAAAAATTGAGTAATGGATTGCAAAGTTCTATAGGACATTTTGATAAAAGTCGATAAAGTTTTCTAGAATGAGTCTTCGAATTTATTCATTTTTATGATTTTTTTTTCATTATTCGACGGATTACTCGTCTATTTATTCTATATAGTCCTGATGAAGAAAGCATCGCTTTCAAAACATGTAGATATCTGTGTATTAATAAAGTGGTGAATACAAAGTGTATTATTTATATCGTTTATTATACAAATTATTAATTTATTAATAACTAGCTTAAATACCCGGCGTTGCACGGGGTCGTGTACGATTTGGAATAAAAATTTGGTGATGCATTAACCCCACCCCTCTACCCCTACCCCTACTCAGTAATTTTTCTCTTATTTTGTACAAAATTTGATCAAGTTCGGAATAAATATAGATTTGTATACAAAACGAACAGACACCACCCGCTCGGGACATTCTTTTTTTTTATATAATAGAAGATAAAAGAAGATAGATAGAAGATAAATGACGCAACAAAATAATTATAAATCTATTGTAGAAATTAAATTAGTTTGATTGTGTTATTTCAACATAAACAAGGTGACACATAGATCCCTAGTTCTGAACGTTTAAAGCCTAATGTCACCTAAATAAACATTGATAATTAATTGATTTCACCAGATGGTAATATTTCTAAAACACATTGTTATCACGTGAAATATTAGTCGCAAAACGCCCTCTGTGTAATTAAATATTCCTATGGGTAACAAAATACTCTAGGAGAGGTATTGAATTTCGACTGACGTGTATTTTAAATACGTTAATGATTTATTTTTTTTGGAGGCTCTGAGAACTTTTTTTCATTTTTTCATTTTGCGTCATCTTTGGAGGATCTTCTTAAGAACAAGAAGGAGAGGAAGTTCTGGGAAGAAAAAAAGTACGAAGGATTGTTAGGAATCGAGTGTTTTCATTCGTAACAGACATGTTAAGCCATTTCTTTCATGATGGTCGAAAGAGTTCGGCTGGAGAGGTCGAGGGGTCTCTCCCAAACGTCCTCTGCCGATTCAGTCAACCACCCAGTTGGTGGGCAGACGCATCTGTGGTCAAAACCTGGACCGACCTCACCCCACGAACCCGGGCACCCCTGCTAAATCACCAAACGTAGTAAACCACTTGGGGTGACCTATGGCAGAGATGTTAGTTATCCATTCCTGCATCCCAAATTGAAAATAATAAACCATATTCACACTTTAGCAGTTTTAGTTTACTTTACGAATTAATTTATTTTGTACACATGACTTTAACATTTAATGTATACTTACACAACTCTTTGATTCATTCACATTCAAACATCGTCTCGTATATTCTCTTCTCATGACTCTGACTCATGACATGACTCAAGTACACATGATTTTATTTTCGTAGAAAGCAATTACTTTGTGGTTTGTCACATTTATTGAATAAAATAAAAACTTTGTTTTAAACCACTAATTTTTTCTAAAATTAACACTAACCGGTTTCGCTTATCCCAAAATTCATCGGGGTAAAACTTAAAATTAAACAAAAGGAAGGATACAAAATAGGTAACGAAAATATTGAACAACGAGACAGATTTGCTCACATGTAACAGAATGGGACAAAACATAAAAAAGAAAGAGACAATTTGTCTTACAGTCCCATATTAGATATTTTTTCCGACAATTTAAAATTCCCCTTTCCTTTGGCGTTCTTTCGCCCATTCTATTACATGTAAGCACATCTCTGTCTCACTGTTTCGTTATTTAGTTTTATATTTTGTCTCCTTCCGTTTGTATATCTGAACTAGGTATGTTCACTCTATGTATTTTTGTTTATTTTCAAGTTTTACCTTGATTAAGCTTGAGATAAGCGAAACCGGTTGATGTTGACGTCACTTGATTGTGTCACGTGTTCCTCGAGCGTCCCCGACTTCTTCTACCATTCAAATTCGCGTCATATTTTATCTAAAATCGCCTACAAAAACATAACAGTAATATTTCATTACCAGGAGCACATAAAAACCAGAAGTTAATATGGAATTATCATTCCATACAGTCACAGTACATTCCGGTGTCGCCGTCGCATTGCAGGCGGGCGCAGTCGCATCGCGCGCGGTGCAGGAAACGCCCGCGCCCGCCGCTTGGAATGTGAAAGGGGAAGTTGGAATATAAGGCGTAAGGGGAAAAATCATATTATTGTTTCATACATTTTTTGGTATTGAATAATTATGTCGTAAATTTGAAAAATCCGTCCAACATATATTTATTTATTTTAATTTATTTAAGTATTAATTATTTTTGTGTTTAATTCGTAGAACTCCATTTATTTGTTTTTTTATAAATTTTAATGTAAATCTAATTTAATAAATTTATTATTAAGTTCTACGAGCATTTTAGTTTTTATTATTGTGACAGCTGTTTCGGCGTTCAAGGCCATTTTTAAATGTTAGGCCACATTTCAACGACTTGCTTATATGATTTTATTTACTCCGACCCAATTTTAATTCGGACGGTGTTTAAAATGGTATTACCGGTAAAACCGATTTAGTAAGAAAATAGTAAAAATCTCTCTATTCTTTGAGGTACTTACTTACATTTGGAAAAAAACGTTTTCCCCATATTAAATGAAAACAAATTCTTGCAATATTTGTAATGACGTGAATGCTATTGACTTATTTAAATGTGTTATATTGTTTGGGTCGTGTGAACATACCGAGAAGTCGGGAATAAATAATTTTCCAATAATTTATTAATTTACGATTTACTTGGGATAATTCGTTCGACAGCTGTCACAATAAAAAAAATAAATAAATTAATTAAAAAAACTGAAATACTCGCAGAACTTTATAATAACATTATTAAATTTGATTCACATTAAAAAATATGGAGTAATTAGCAATATATATTTTATTTACTTGTTCATTCATCTTAGGAAAGATCACATCATTGTGTGTTCCAATATATGAAATACATTATCGTACACGTTCACTATTTTTCCTAACCGGTTTCGTCACGATTTGTGCTCATATGTGTGCACATTTGAAAAAATATTTGAGCTAGCAATTTTGTGTGATGTATACTTATTTTTGACAGAATATTTAAATAGTAACGTATAGTAAATCAATATCAATCATCAAAAACTTTCCATATTGCTTTGCAAAAAACAATTTAGCCTTCTCCCAACCCCTTGTGCGAATGTGTAGACTATATACCATTTTCGCAAGTAAGTACTTATCTCAATTATATTTATCTCATTTTATTAACATTAATCGAAGCCTCACACTTTAATCTGTTTCTTATCGAGGGACGAATCTCCTTTAGGAAGATAAATTCTAATCAAATCCCTGTACTGTACCACCCATCATAAAATATGATTTTCCTTTCCTAAAATCGAGCAAGAATATAAATAATTAATTTAAATAAATACCACCAGACGAAGAGGGAAGCCTCCAGCTGTCTAAATCGTACTTAGGGTAAGTCTACAATTTCTGACGTTAGTGGGTGAGACATAATGCAAAACAGAATAATTAGGAGCAATAATATAAAATTGAATGATGGAAGAGTAAGATAAAGATTTTTTCACGGATAATAGAATGGGACAACGAGAAAAAGAGAAAGAGGCAGAACGTCACAAAGTTACTTCTTCTTCAGTCGCTTCCTCATTGCTGAGGATCGTGACCCCCACTCCGATCTGCCTCGTGTAAAAAGCTCCCTCACTCCTCGCGATCCTGCGCTGCATGGAGAGCTAAGGACACCGACGTTCCGGACACCTGGGAGATTTGTCACTCTACGAATCGGTGAACTTCATCTGCTTCTCCTGCCTTCCACCTTACAAGTGCCCATGAGCTTCTCCTGGTTGGAGTTCTCGATTTGGTGAGTGACATGTCCAAAGGATCTGAGAATACGTTGTAGGCAGACAGTTGATAGCCTATTGTGGATGGCAAGCTCTTTCAGAATTGACGTATTTGTGCGCCTGGCTGTCCATGGAATTCTGCGCATTTTCCTTCAGCACCACATTTCGAAGGCGTCTATCCGCTTCCTTTCGCTGGCTCTGAGTGTCCATGTATCTACACTGTAAAGGAATATGGTGAAAATCAGCGCCCGGATGAGTCTCTCCTTGGTGGTCTTCGTAATGCCACTGTCACTCCATATCTTTTTCAATTTGCTCATAACGTCTTTCGTCATTCAAATTCACTTCTATTTCAAAACCTCTTCGTCACTTATAGACGAGCCCTAGGTATATGAAGTTATTCACCGTTTCTAAGTCTGTGAGAGCATTTTTTCTTTAAAAAGTGTTTGCCCTGTCAACCACCATTAGTTTGTTTTGGCTTTGTTGATCAGTAGACCTAGATTACGACTTTCTTCTTGAACACAAAGTTACAGAATTTTACCCAGTTTTACAGTAAACTCAATCTAAAAGACAAACTTCTCATTTACACATCGACAATCCGGCCAAAACTAACATACGCATCACCCATATGGGCTACTTCAAATACAAAAAGGCAAGAATCATTCCAGAATGCATTGCTCCGACGATTCACGAAAAGTCCCTGGTTCGTCAGGAATATCATTATTAACACGGGTTGGAAAATTCCTCTACTCCGAAAACATGTAATAGATTTAGCCAAAACATTTTACTGCAAATTAGAATCGAACTCGAATCTCCAACCTCGGCCACTGGACACCCAGCACCGACCCCCTCCATCCTTATACCCTCCATTACCTTAGTGAGCGGGCTTAAATATAAGAATGCTATCAGCAAGTGTCGCTAGCACACAAAACACAATTTACAATTCTTTGAAATAAATTAAATAAAAGCCCTACATTAGCAAAAGGCAGCCCGCTCACTGGAGTAGAGAAGATTATCTCCACATTTATAGACATCTAACCACAGTTGACACAGGAAGAGGGACAAATGTTCCCTGGCACTGTACACACAAATTTCACAATACGATATACAGT